>PVJS01057590.1:0-12008 GCA_004027185.1 Glis glis | reverse complement strand
GCGAGGCGCCCCGCCCTGGCAAGCGGGCCGCTGGGAAGGCGAGTTCCAGGCCACCGAGTTTAAACCCACGTCCGCACGGCGGAAACTACTATTCCCAGGGGGCTGCGCGCACAAATGGGGGCGGGCCGGCTGGAAGCAGAGCACCAAGGGAAGTGTAGTCCACTCTCGGGACTGCGGTGTCAACCGCAGGCCGACACCGTCCTCGCTGAACTATGCACCCACAATGCCCCGCGTGTCCCGCTCACCCCCAGCCCGTGGCGTGCACTAGTGTACAGTCGTTAACGCTGAAGTTTCCCTCCCGGGGTTGAGGCAGGGCACTCGGGGCCATCTGGATGAGGGACCATGGGAAGAGTCTGGGGCTTGGTAGAACACAAACGGACAAAACTCAGGCAGTGAAAGTAAAAGTGACTTTATGATGAAAGCAATTCAGATAACAGGTGAGCGCTCAAGGACCTTAGCACAAATCTTGGGGCTCCTCTGCCCCTGGATGGTGTCTCCTGTGACCTGTGGACCCAGTGAGGTGTAGGACAAAATCCTGGGTTGGCAACCCTAACCACTTGGAGCCGACTCTGCCTGGGCTGAGGAATCATGATCAGAGGGCCTCTATTTTTGTGTGTGTGTGTGTGTGTGTGTGGTACTGGGGATTGAACCCAGGGGCATTCTACCTCTGAGCTACACCCCCAGCTCTATTTTTATTTTGAAACAGGGTCTCGCTAGGTTGATGAGAGTCTCACTACTTGTTGAGACTCTCCTCCAACCTGCAATCCTCCTGTCTCAACCTCCCAAGTACTGGGATTAAAGGCGTGCCCCACAGGCCTCTGTTTTTTTGTTTTTTGTTTTGTTTTGTTTTGGGGGGGGCGGGACCAGGGATTGAACCCAGGGGCATTCTACCTCCGGGCTTCACCCCCAGCCCTATTTTTTATTCTTTATTTTTGAAACAGGGTCTCACTAAGGTTGCGGAGGGTCTCACTAAGTAGCTGAGGCTGGCCGCGAACCCGGATTCTCCCGTCTCAGCCTCGCAAGTACTGGGATTACAAGCGTGCGCCACCATGCCCGGCTCAGGCCTCTGGTTTTATAAGCTTTTTTTTTTTCCTTTCTACCCTTCAGGGATTCTAAGGAAAATGGGGGTGGAAGTGGGGTGTGTGCTTGGGAAGGTTGACTATAAGCTGAAAAGAGCAAGAGCAAGAGAGGGAGTTCCTCCAGGATGAGCAGAGGCAGGGACGGGGCACCTGGCTCTATGCTGCTCCCTTGGGCCCAGGCCTGGGCTCCTGGCAGGTGGGCCCAGTCCAGCCCTGGTAACAATGGCAGCTGAAGGACTTCCAGGCTCCAAGGCTGCCATCTGGCTGCAGGTGCAGAAAGGCTTCTGTGTTTCCTGGGTCTCGCCGGGCACAGCGCCCATGGCCATGGCACCACTGATGACTGCAGGCCATGGCCGCCCTGGTCACATTAGTCACATAGGGGCCTAGGATGCCCACCAGGTAGTCATGGAGATGCCAGCACTCCTCCTGAGGAGAAGGGAAGGGATACTTGACCATACCTGCTCCATGGCCTTGACCTGGCTTCTCCCTGACCCTGGGAGCCCCGCATGTGCTGCATGGCAGGTTGGAGGGGGCAGTGATTACCTCAGAGCTGGAGAAGCTCAGGTCCCCCCAGAGCACCACGCCGGCTGCCCCCAGTGCTGCGCTCACACCAATGGTCTGGACCAGGTCGTTCTGGAGGCAAAGAGCTGCTAAGCAAGGGCTGGGCTGGCCCCTCCACCATCAAGAAACCCTCGAGTTCACTGCCACCATCTGATCCTACCCCTAGAGTTGGGCCCCTGTGCACTGAACCTCTGAGTGGCTTCTCAGGCCCTCTACTCAGAGAATGACTCCCCCAAGACCAGGGGTCCACAGGTCCCCTGGCCTGCCTTACCCCTCAAGGTCTTCCAGCGCAGAGCTGTGCCTCCTTCGCAGATGCTCCAGGACCAGGCCTTCCTCTCAGACCTCCCCCTCAAAATCCCCTGGGCAAGCTCTTCTCAGACCATGTCGAGACCATGTCTCTCAACTCAGACCCCTGGACCTCAGCTTCCACTCACCTGCGACAGGAACCTCCCAGAACTCCGGTGTGTGAGGCGGGTGTAGGCCAGGACAGGCAGAGGATGTGCGTGCCCTGCAAGGGCCACACGAAAGGCCTCCTCCAGGCGGTGTCTGACAAAGGCCTGGTGGTAGGCAGGTGGCAGTCTGGGCGGGAGGTAGATGCTGGGGAAGAGTGCGCTGGAGGCGGCCCAGAGCCAGTGCAGTTGGGTATTGCGGGCAAGGGCGGCAGCATGGCAGCGGCCCGTGTAGTTGGAAGCCAAACCGTGCCAGCCATTGCCACACGCTGGGTAACGATAGAAGCCCCAGAGTCCACAGGGCCGCAGCGCCTGGCCCAGCCTCAGCGTGTCCTCCATCAGCGCACGGGCCGCCTGCTCGAAGCCAGAGCGGGCTTTGTGGCGCTGCTCCTGAGGGTCCAAGTCAGGGAACGCCTGTTGTGCCCAATCCCAGGAGGCGGCCTTATAGATTTGGCGACGGCCCCAGTTCCCAGCCCAGAGTGGACACCACTCCTCCCAGTCCAGCACTGCCAGGCCAGCAAAGCTGGGTCCTAGACTGTGGCGGATCTGGTGAGCAGCCCGTGCCAGGTGGCGGTCTAGGGGCACGGCCTGGGGGATGCCCCCATTGTGAGCTGTGCCCCTGGGCCCGAGGTAAGGATAGAGGCCAAGCTGGTTCTTGTAGAAGATGGTGATGTTCTGGCCATGGAAATGCTGGCCACGGTTGGCTCTGATCCCCAGGGCATTGAGTGGTAGGTGCACACCAAAGTGGGTCTTACAGCGTGCCGAGGGTACGTTCCACAGCACGGAGAAGGGGCGTTCAGGAGCCTGCAGCAGGGGCTGGCTGCCCCCCAGGCACAGGGCCACCCCCAGGACCAGGACTGGGCCTAGCTGCATGGTTGTGCCACAGAGATGGAAACCTGCAGGAGAAAGGGGGGGTGAGCTTAGAGTCCATGGTCAGCTCCCCAGCTCCTCTCCACAAGGATGGGGTTGGGCAAAGAGTGCCTCCCTAGGGGTCTCATGGACCTCTACGAGCAGCCACACCTCAGGCTCCCCTCCAGTGTTCCCCATCTCTGTTGAGGTACCACCTGCTCCTCCAAGGCCGCCCCACCCACGGGGCTCAGCAGTCCCCTCCTCTGCTCCTCTGCTCTGCCGGGCCTGTTCCTACCCCAGCCACACTGGCGCTCACCCGCTTGCTTGCCTGACTTAATTTCTGCTCAGCACGCAGGTCTCTATGACATCATCTCTCTAGGAGGTCTCCTGGATCCCCTAGGACACTTGGGCTTCCAAAGCCTCTGTATCTCCTTGTCCCAGAATGGATTCTGCCACCATATGCCTGTCTGTCCCCTTGAACAGGACGTTGTCTAACTCCCCATTGCATATGCCCAGTGCAAGTCCTGACACACAGTATGGGCCAGCGAGTGGCAATGAGTGAGTGGATGGGGAAGGGAACACAGCCACTCTGTCACCTGGGCATGGCAGGGTGGGAGGGGCAAAGGACAGGTGTCACCCACCAGTCACCCCAGGGCCAGGTTGGACCCAGGGGCTTCTGCAGGGATAAGGCACCTGAAAATCGGGTGGGAATCAACAAATAAATTATCACAGCCACACCCGACAGAAGCCTTTATTCATGCACACTGAGGGCTCTGAGCCAGAGATATGGAGCTACCTCCTGGCCCCACTGATACCCAGGGAACATACCCAGGATAAAGCTGCCCTCGGGGGCTAAGGGCTGAGGTATGCCAGTAGGGTGAGGCTGGTGCTGTCCTGGGAAGTCCAGTGACCCAGAAGGACAGTGCCTTGCCCTGGGTGGCCTTCAGATGTTTTTTTCCATCCAGAATATGGGGCACCCCTTCAGGTCTTGGTATTGTGTCTCCAGCAGGTTTGGTGGAAGGGGCCCTGCTGGAGATGGGGGTGAGGTAGTCAGGGGCTGGGGCAGGGGAGGGGGTGGTGGCAATGGGGGTCCCTTGAAGCCCCTTGGGGCAGCTTGGACAGCCTGGCTAGGGACCTTGCAGGGTGGCCGGGGAGTGGGGGCCCTAGGGAAGGCACGGAGCAGGGTGGGGGGCAGCCGTCGGCTGGTGAAGACCAGGCCCTGGACAGGCTCGCCCAGCTGGTAGCCCAGGTGGGCATAAAAGTGCAGCTGGTCATGAGTGGTGAGGTGCAGCCGGCAGAAGCCCCGGGCCCGAGCAAAGACCTCCAGGCCCTCCATGAGGCGGCGGCCAAAGCCACGGCCCCTAAGGGCCCGGGCCACCACCACTGTCTCCACTAAGAGGCTCTGGGGCTGGTCCAGCACCCGCGAGAGACGGGCATGGCCCACTACAATGGGGGCTGCTTCAGGTGTGGGGCCGGGGCTCAGCAGCATCAGGCAGACGGGGAAGGCATCTGAGGACTGGCCCAGGGAATGCAGGCGGGACGCACGACTGCGGGGCCATTGGTCATTGATGAGGTCGGCACAAGCGTCCAAGAGCTCAGGTCGGCAGTGCACAGGCTCCAGGGTCAGTTCAGCCAGGCTGGGGACTAGGGTCTCCTCTGGCTGGTGTTTGGGATCCAGGGTAAGCTTAGCTGGGTCGGAACTGAGGGTCATCTCTGGATGACATGTAGAATCCAGGGTCAGCTCAGCTAGCCTGGGGTTCAGGGTCAGCTCTGGCTGGTGTGTGGGATCCAGGGTTAGCTTGGTCAGGTTGAATCTCAGGGTCAACTCTGGCTGGCATGCAGGATCCAGAGTCAGCTTAGCCGGGCTGGTACTCAGGATCAGCTCCATCCGGTGTGCAGGGTCTAGGGTAGGGGTCAGCTTGGCTGGGCCAGGGCTCAGAGTCAGCTCTTGCCTACACGTAGGATCCAGGCTTAGCTGAGTCGGGCTGGGAGCCAAGTTCCCCTCCTGTTAGGTTGCAGGTGGCTCAGTGCCAGGCTGGAAGTTAAGGCCCCAGGCTCCGGGCAGTGGCATCTCCTCGGACCACAAGGGCTCTCCTCCTGTGGATAACAGCCATGCTGGGCTGTGCCAGGAGGACAGGGTTGGGGCAGGGAGGGACTGAGGAGTGCAAAGGGGGCCATGCATCCTGGGGAATGGTGGGCTGCACCTTATCTCACACTCACCTGATAGTACAGGTAGCCTGGAAGGGACCCATCCCCTATATCTGGAGGAAAGGACTCAGGTGAAGGGCAGGGCGGCTGGACCCAGGTGTCCTACCCAATACTGGAGGGAGGCTAAGGGCATGGTGAACGCTGATGGCTGGAGCAGAACCCAGGAGTCCTGGCCTTATGTGCTCTGGCCACAAATTTATCTTCCCGAGGACCTCCCTGTGCCAGGACAGCTGCCCCAGCCCACTGGCTGGCCATCTTATTTCTACCAGTCCGTGACTGGCTGGCTGTCCTTGGACATAGGTGCAAACCAGACATCATAGCTATTCCTCACACCCACCTGAGGTTCTCCTTGGAGGGAACACTGTCCCCCAGGGTTCCCCTGTCCCTCCCTTCCCCCCACATGTCAGCTCTCCTTCAATCCAGTCCTGTCGACTACCTGGACGATGCCACTGCCTAGCTAATCCTGGGCCCACACCCACCCACAGGGCTCAGCTTCCCTCCTCCTACTGCCTTCCCTGCCTGGGACACAGAACCTAGGGCCCCCTCTCCAACTCTGCCCAGCTCAAGACAGTTTGGGCATGGACCCAACTGTCCCCACAGGTGGGGCCCCAGCAGCACCAGCACAGGGCGGAGCCCAGTTACACAAAATGTTGCTTCTGCAGGCCTGGTTCCCCCCTGTAGCCACCCGGAGATAAGGACCACAGCTTCCTTCCTATATCCAGAGCGGCCGCCAACGGCCACCTGGTTTGGGGGCCCAGACATCCAGGGCCCAAACCCCATTGTTTGCCCACCTTTTTCCAAATCCTGCTGCTAGGAGGGTCTATGGGGGGGATTTTTTGCAGTGGGTGGGCAGCTGGGCTCCACCCCTCAACTGCTCCAGAGCACGCCTCTGGGCTCCCCTGCCCCACCTCCCTGGAGCTTGAGGACAGTCCTACAGGTCAGTGACAGGCAGCTCCCTCCCCTCACAGCCACATCCCGCTCACAGGGCTCTAAGCCCCTCACCTGCATCGGTCACCTGGTGGCAGCAGCCGCAGCAGCCCTCCTCCGTCTGGAGGGAGGAAGCCCCAGGATCCTAACCCCTTCAGTGCCGACCCCACCCACTGTAGGCGGGGCGAGGCTCGAGGTCCTTTTTTTTTTTTTTGTCTTTTGGCACTAGGGATTGAACCCAGGGGCATTCTATCTCTGAGCTACACCCCCAGCCCTATTTTTTATTCTTTATTTTGAAACAGGGTCTCACTAAATTGTGGAGGGCCTCACTAAGTAGCTGAGGCTGGCCGTGAACCTGCGATCCTCCTATCTCAGCCTCCCAAGTACTGGGATTACAAGCGTGCACCACCACGCCCGGCTTCGGGGTCATTAAAGTAGGGCCGCAAGTCTCTCCTGGGCCCCGGCTTCCCCCCCCTACCCCATGTGGGTCACCAGCTTTGGGATTTTGGGGGCAGGGGACTCGAAACCTTGACTCGGTGGGTGGGTATGGCTCAGCACGCTCTGGGAAGGAACGACAGACACAGGGAGGGCGAGAGGGGCGGCATGGCCACTTGGGGACCACATGCGCGGGGAGGACCGACCGGCAGCGCATATGGGGGAGGGTACTGACATGTTGATGCCGGGCTCCAGGGTGTTCCGGGTCCTCGCTTCGCACGACTCGGTACCTCGCTGTCTCGCTCAGACGCCTCAGTCCCCCGCGCTGCCCGTCGCAGCCCACCGCGCGCCTCCTCCTGAAAGGTCTCCGGGTCGGACCGGCCCCGCCCGGGCCCCCAGCGTCACCGCCCAGGCCCCGCCCCCGGTTCTGCGCGTCACAACACGGAGCGGCTGAGTGGGCGCGTCTCCCTCTGGCCCCGCCCCTTCCAGGCAGGCCCCGCCCCCGCGGCCCCGCCCCCGCGCGGCGCGTCCCGATTCAACCCGGGACCCAGCCCGACTCCGCCTCTCCCTCGCCCCGCCCCCGGCTCAGCCAGGTCTAGCCCGGTTCGTCCTCCGCTCCCGCGGGCCTCCGGATCCTGTCGGTCGTGGAAACGGTTACATCAGATGGAGCTTCCTCCTGGAATCTGGGCCCCACCTTGGGAAGCAGCCGCCCTCAGACAGACATCAGACGTGGGTGAAGGAGAGGATGCCTTTCTCGTGCCCTCTGGGGCCCCGGTGTGTCCAACTTAGGCTGTCCATAAACAACTCTCTAAGTAAATCATAACTTTTATTTGCTGGGTTGCGGGGGCTGGTGCATCTCTGCAGATTCAGAGGTCGTGCAGAGCTGGTTACTATCCACACACAGTACTTGCACAAGGGGTCTGTCTATGGAGACAGCCTGGGTTTGAATCTCAGTGTCTGTCTGTCCCTCTCTCTTTCTCTCAGTACTGAGAATTAAAGCCAGAGCTCCCACGTGCTAGACAAGCACCCTACCACTGACTTACATCGCTAGCCCTTTTCATTTTTTGTTTTGAGAACTGTGTCACTAAGTTGCCAAGACTGGCCTCAAACTTGTGATTGCTATCCTCCTGCCCCAGCCTCTAGAGTGGCCAGGATTACAGGCATGTGCCACAGGCCTGCCCAGCTTCTCTTTTCTTGCTGTGTGACCTTGGGCAAAAAGAATTTATGCCCCTGTTAGTGAGGACTGAATGACTGAGTTAGCCCACAGGGCTTGGGAGAGCAGACACATTCAAGATGTCGGCATTCAGAACGTCGGCATTCAGAGAGGCCTCGGTGTCTCTGGAGGCATTGCCTATGACCCTGCTAAGTAGACACATATGGCCATGGAGCGGATGGTGTCGGTTCCTGGTTCTAACTCCTTATGTGACTCTCCTGGTCTGTGAGTGTGCGTGTGTGTACAAGACATAGGTCCATGATGGTGGCTGAGTGTGACGGTGACTTGCATGACTGTCCCTGTACTTGAAGACACCATGGCCAGGCTCAGGTGCTCAGCATGGGCAGCCTGGTGCCGCCAATCACCACGTGCCCTGCTGCTCACACCACTCTCCATGCCAGCCGCGGTAGCAGTGACATTTGAACTCCACAGCCATCTGTGCCCGATCTTCAAGTGAGAGAGCGCCCTTCAGGGTCAAGGGCCCGCCACCAGGCGTGATTTCGATGGAGAAACTGGCAGGGTTGAGGATGAGGAGGGCCTCGGGGTGGCTGGGGCGGCGGGCACAGCGGCCGCGGCTGGAGCACAGGGCTTGACTGCAAAGAAGAGCCCCGCTGGTCACATTCAGGATGAAGGGGCCCAGTGTGGTATCCATATACTCCTTGATGGCCTGGCACGATTCCTAGGCGGGAGGGAGAGCATCAGGACGCCACGGCCGTGCCTGGGACCACCTAGCACATCAAGGCACTTGCCAGCCAGGACTCCAGGGTGGAAAGGGCGGGTCAGGGTCCCCCAAGTCTGCTTGACCCCGCCCCCAGGCCTTAACTCACCTTGGTCCTTGTATATTCCCAGCTCACCCAGATCACCGCTCCTGCTGCCCCCTGGGCTGTGCTCTCCCCCAGGCTGTGCTCCAGCTCCTCCTGGGAAGGAGACACACAGCTCTTAGGGGCCTCCTAGTGACCTGCAGCAGGCTGCTGGGACACACTGGATGGGAAGATAATTTGTAACCCTCACCCGAGGCTGCTCTAGCCCTGGTGGCTAGATGCAAACCTGTCCCCCCTCTAGCCTAGAGGTGCTATGAAGACAGGGACTAAATCTTTCTTTTGTGTGTATACATGTGTGTGGTAATGGGGACTGAATCCAAGGACATTCTACCCCTGAGCTACAACCCTATCCCAGTATTTATTTATTTATTACAGTACTGGGGATTGAACCCAGGGGCATTCTACCTCTGAGCTACACCCCAAGCCCTATTTTTTATTCTTTATTTTTGAAACAGGGTCTCACTAAGTTGCAGAGTGACTCACTAAGCTGAGGCTGGCTGCAAACCGGTGATCCTCCTGTCTCAGCCTCCCAAGTACTGGGATTACAAGCATTAGCCACCACACCCGGCTTGCTTATTTATTTATTTATTTATTTATTATTTATTTATTTATTTTGTGGCACTGGGGATTGAACCTAGAGGCATTCTACCTCCTAGCTACACCCCCAACCCCTTTATTTTGAAAAAAGCGTCTCGCCAAGTTGCTGAGGGTCTCACTAAGTGGCTGAGGCTGTCCTCAAACATGTGATCCTCCTGTCCCAGCCTCCCTTACCTCTCAGCATGTGCCACCACACCCAGTAGGGACTAAATATAATAAATGCTGAATTATCTGTGCTTAGCACAGAACTTGGCACAAAGTAGATTCTTTTTTTTTTTTTTTGCGGTACCAGGGATTGAACCCAGGGGTGTTCAAAGTAGATTCTTTTTTTTGTGTCTGTGGTACTGGGAACCCAGAGGCTACACCCCCAGACCAATTTTATTTCTTATTTGGAAACAGGGTCTCACTACGTTGCTGAAAGCCTGTATTTGTCTCTCAAGTACTAGGATTACGCGTGTGTGTCCATGCCTGGATGAACGTGCCCTAAGGCTGTGTGGCCTCAATTATTGGACCCAATACCTGACAATGCAGGCTGACTAGGAGGGCAGGGCCATAGAAGACTTACCAGGGGCAGAAGTTGGTCCGTCATGTCGTAGAAGATCTGGACGTAGGGCAGCACTGGCAAACTGGGGTCCCTGGCAGCCAGGGCCACCCGGAATGCCTCACCCACACGGTGCCGCACGTACTTCTGCGTCTTCCCTGTGCCTGCCAGTGCTGAAGGCAGGTAGATACTGGGATAGAGGGCACGGCTCTGGTTCCACAGCCACCCTAGCTGGTCATTCTGGACACGGACATCTTGTGGGCACTCGCCTGTGTAGTTGGGCCTTCGGAAGTCATAGTTGTAGCAGTCAGGGAAGCCATAGAAGCCCCAGAGGCCACGAGGACGTAGTGCCTGGCCCAGCTGGAGGGTGTCTGCCATCCAGGCTTGGGCAGCGTCCTGGAACTGGTCCTGAGCTGCTGCCTCCACCTGAGTTGCTAACCAGTCAGGATGCTGTGCCCACACTAGTGCCCGTGAGCGCTGCCGGTAAATGTCCTTGGTGTCCCAGTTGAAGGCCCAGCGGGGGCGCCATGCCTCCCAGTCGATGACAGCCAGCCCTGAGAAGTCAGCTGCAGGCATGGCGGCCCGGATGTCCTGGAACGTGCGGGTCAGGTGGGCATCCAGGCTGGCGTTCTGGGGCAGACCACCAAATATGGGCTCCCCGGCTGGTGTGTAGTAGGGGTAGGTGCCCAGTTGTGTGCTGTAGAAAATGGTCATGTTAGGGCCGCGGAAGGTCTGCCCGGGGTTGGCTACCACGTCAAAGACACTGACATCCACGTCCACGCCGTGACTCTCCAGGCACTGCTGGGTGTTTGCGTTCCACACGGTGGTGAAGGGCCGGCTGGGTGCCACGGGACCCCTGGAGCCTCGGGCCAGGTAGAGCAAGGTCAGGAAGAGGATGCAGATGTAAAGTAGGTGGGCCGCGGTGGCTCGGGGTGAGTCTGGGGAAACCTGGCCGGGGGAGGCAGAGCTGAGGGCAAGCTCACCCCTGCTCAGGGCTGAGCCCCTTGCTCGGAAGTCCACCCCTGCTCTGGTTTAAACATTGACCTGCAGGGGCCAGGAGGGCAGAGGGCAGAGGAAAGGCCTGGAGGAAGCGACCGGCACTCTCTGGCACTGCTGAGTCGCCTCTGGGACCAGGCCTCTGCCATCTGTCTCCCACAGCCTTTCCCTAAGCAAGCCCACCCCTCTTCCCCCAGGGTCCAGAAAGTCCTGGCATGTGTTCTGGGGAGAGGGGCTGAGAGCCGGCCCTAGCCCCAGGCTGACCTGGTGGGTTGGGGAACCCTTTCCTGTCTCTTCCACCAGAAATCCTGGCAGTCACTGAAAGAAGGATGCTCAGTGGCCAAGAACGGGTCAGCCCAGCCCTCTGGTGGACCCGCCAGTCTGCCCGCTCTACCCTGCTGACCTCAGGGCTGAAAGGCCTCATCTTCCAAACTTCCTGACCCTGTGGTCGGGTGAGGCAGGGCCTGGATGTCCCACACTCTGGTCCCAGCTGCACCAGAAACTCCGGAGAAAGCAGCAGCTGCTAGCAACTCTGCGCTTTTGCAGGGTGTCACTCCTCCCAGTCCAGAGGCAGGCCTCCTGCGTGGGGGAGGGGTGGGCGGGGCCGGCACTAGCTCCTCCCACTCTGACTGCATTGGGCGGGCTTCAGGCTTCCTGGCTTTACTGGGGGCCGGGAGTGGGGGGCAGGGTGGCAGCTGCAGCTGAGCAGGCAAGTTTGCAGTCTTGGAGTCAGGGTGCTTGAGAACTCGGAGAGTATACTTTCTTTCTTTTCTTTTTTTTGAGGTGCTTGGAATTGAACCCAGGGAAATTCTACCTCTGAGCTACACCCCCAGCCCTATTATATTTTTTATTTGGTTGTTATTATTATTATTATTATTTTAGTACTGGGGATTGAACCCAGGGGCATTCTACCTCCGAGCTACCTCCCCAGCCCTATTTTATATTTTATTTTGAAACAGTCTCACTAAGTTCTGGAGGGTCTCACTAAGTTGCTGAGGCTGGCCTTGAACCTGCGATCCTGATCCTCCTGTCTCAGCCTCTCAAGTACTAGTATTACAAGTGTGCACCACCACGCCTGGCTCCATTTATTTATTTATTTTTGTGGTACTGGGGATTGAACCCAGGGGCATTCTACTTCCGAGCTACACCCCCAGTCCTATTTTTTATTTTTATTTTGAAACAGGATCTCCTTAGGTTGATGAGAGTCTCACTACTTGCTGAGGCTGTCCTCGAACCTGCAATCCTCCTGTCTCAGCCTCCCAAGTACTGGGATTTTTTTTTTTTTTGAGGTACCGGGGATTGAACCCAGGGGCGTTCTACCTCCACGCTACA
>PVJS01057589.1:0-12008 GCA_004027185.1 Glis glis | reverse complement strand
GAGAGAGAGAGAGAGAGAGAGAGAGAGTGAGCTGAGGCTGGCTGCGAACCTGAATCCTCCGGTCTCTGCCTCCCAAAGTACTGGGATTACAAGCGTGCGCCACCACGCCCGGCATAATATGGAACTTCTAATACTTAAATCCATGCCTAGAATTCCGTAGATATTTGATGAGTAGCTGGATGACTGGCTGGATGAACTGGGATTTATTTATTTGTTCATTTCTAGTAAACATTTGTCATTTGCTTTTGACAGATCAGTTTCTGGATCCTCTTGCTTGAGGAATGTTTAACTATGTATCTTAGTATATGACAGGGCTATTTCTTCAAATATGAAAGCTTTAAGACCAGATATTTGCTAGAAATTATTTATCATATTCTATTTCAGCCAGTGTGATACTCTAGGAGGAGACTTTTTACATCAGGAAAAGACATTTTGGCATTGGGTCTAGAATTAGCAGTAGCCTGCAGAAGAAATACAGCCGCAAGAGCATGAGCTTCCAGTGCCCGTCGGCAGCACTGGTTGTTGCTTAGTGTCTGCTGATTCTGTAGATTGGGTTTTATCATTCTCCTGGAAATTCTGTTGGTTCCTTTATATCCTTCAAATGAAGTTCTTTTCTGCTTACATTAAACAGCATTTGTTTCCATTGTTTGCACAGGAAAATAAAATTTCTATATTTGTCCAAAGAACCTAAAGGTACCAGATCAAAATTTATCTTTCCACTTTACAATTCCAAGAAAAGATTCTGCTTCCTGTTTGAAGGTAAATGTTTCTATGTAATCTTACACTAGTCAATATTTTAATAGCTGAAAGTGAAAATACATTTTTGATGTTGAAATATACAACATTAAACTAATGTCTCCAGCCCACTGATACAAAAAATTTTACTTCTCTAGTTATGACCCTTCATAACTACTTCTGTAATTATAATTAAACCTAACCTGAATGAGATGAGATCAACTTTGCCTGAGAGATCAAACATGAAAGTTCTCATGAGAAATGCATTATTCAAAGTCCTAAAACTCATGGAGACTCATGGTTAGCAAACATAGAGGTTCAGTATCTCACTCTTGTAACTTTCATATACAAAGATCATTTACCTTTATTTTTTAACTGTGGGTACTGGCCTAATATCTTGAGTCTTTAGGAAGGGCTATTACAGCCTGTATTATTATTTTTTGAACTGGAAATTGAATCCCTGGGCTTTCTACCTCTGAGCTCCACCCCCACCTCTATTTTATTTTGTAACTGTGTCTCACTAAATTGCTGAGGCCCTCGCTAAATTGCTGAGGTTGGCCTGAAACCTGAGATCCTCCTGTCTCAGCCTCCCAAGTACTGGGATTACAGGCATGAGTGTACCACCATGCCCAGCTTGGGGAATCTTTTAACAGGTTATAATAGAGAACAGCAAACATTTTCTGTCAATTAAGTAGTTGAGACAAATTGACTTGCCTAATGAGATTACCTTTGCCTTGGAGGAATCATTCCCATGCCTCCCTCAAGTACATCAAATCCTCCTTTGTGTCTTCTTCCAGAAATAATTTAATTTCCCTTAGAGCGGCTTCTCCACTCACTAGCAGTGGGACCTTAGGGAAGTTACTCAATTTCTTTGCATCTCATTTTTTCTTCTCTGCAAAATTGAGATAATTATAGTAGCTATCCTTCCATATAGATATCTGGCTCTCTAGAAATGAGGATTAAGTGATTTAATCTATGCCATGTACTTAGTGTCTGATGTATAAAGAGTGCTTGATAAATATTAGCTAAAATACATGAATATGATCAGCAAACAACAAGAACGTACGATGAAATAACTCATAAAAATAGAGTGAAGGCAACAAAGAAAATGTTGCCTTTGGAGCAAATTAAAATGTTAATCTTTACAATTTCCTTGACTTAATCAAATATTGAGTTGGTTGTACAATTCTCAATATCCCTTAAGTGTTAAAAAAAGCAAAAGAAGTAAACAAACAACATACTTAGGAGGGACCAATCTATTCATTGAATAAAGATGAAACGGATTTTTTTTTCAGAAGACTTCATAAAAAGGACAGTATGATGTAATGAACAATGTCCTTGACAATATTCTTACCATGAGTGATGAATTTCTCAGGGATGTTTATTTTTTAACAACCCTTAAACTAGGTCAATGACATCATAATGGACTTTGCTTCCCTAAAAAGACAGTATCCTACTATATAACAAGTGGAAGAGGTGATAGATGTGGAAGAGATAGGAGAAAGATGAGGACTGGGAAGAATTCTTTGATTTCACAAAGGACAGGAAAGCTACCCAATGACTAGTAGGATGGCCATAGAGATAGGAGAAAGATGAGGACTGGGAAAAATTGTTTGATTTCACAAAGGACAGGAAAGCTACCCAATGACTAGTAGGATGGCCATAAGACAGAGAAAGGTACAACTAATTTTGCAGATTGGGTATATAGGAGAGATAGAGACACAGTAAATGTGGCTAGTGGAGAAAGAAATGGACAGTGACCAAATCTAAATAAAGAACAGATTCAATTTTGAGTCCGAGGCTTTTGTGAGGAGCAAGACACAAATTCTGCCTTGCTGTCTTTGACTCTTATCCCAACTTCTCTGTTTTTAACCTCAAGCCATAGGATTTGGAGATGCTCAGAGTTCAAGCTGCAGCAAGCTGGAAGTCTGACAACTTTTGGGGGTTGAGGAAGCTGTCAAAATCAATTGCCCTCACTACACAAAAGGGAAGCCAAGCTCCACAGCCCTCTAGATACAGCGAATGTGCATACTCAGTTAGAAAAAGAGTATTGTACTTCCTCAGCCCAGTGGATTAAGGAGATATACTTGTCAAGGGTGAATTTCCAAGGACATGCCTTTAGAAATTTTATGCAGTTCTTTAGTTTTTGCAAATAAGTCAGTTTCATTTTCCTGGGGCAAGGCACTGATGGTGCACATTTAGTAAAGGAATGATCAGTCCCAGTGGTGGTGACTTTCAGAATTAGTACTTAAGCTGTTTCTTCCTTATCTTAGGTCAATTACCTTTAACATTTAAATGCTGACCTTTAACATGTGAAAGTTTAGCTGTTATCAATATCTTTCACTATTTAAATAGGTTCTATGGTCCATGGAATAGTTAAATCCCTACTTTTATTTTAAATTCTAGCTCCCTGATAATGAAAGTAAAATAAGCTAATATGAATTTTACTTTTATTCCTAACTAATAATGATAATTCTTCCCAAATTTTAAATATTTCTATAGGACCATTTTGTTCATTTTTCCAATTATAATATTGAAGTAATATAATATTATTTGAGGCAGGAAGGACAAAAGACATGACCTGTACATTTCACTGATCTAATAAAGTCATACCTTTATATTCTAGAAATTGAGAATGTCTCAGACTTTTTGTTCTACTAAATATTTTCATTATACAATACAATATAACCATGCTAAAACAACCTTCAAAATACTGATGACCTGATATTTAATTCTTCCACTTTTAAAATAGTTCTTTTTTTACATGCTACTTTTTCATGTATGCATAAGTTAAATATTAACTACCTGCTGTATAGACTAATATTTGCATTCTGCTGTTTTTACCCAATATTGTATCATAAAGTATCCATGATTCTACTTAGTTCTTTTCATTGTCGTTTTTTTTTTTGTTTTTTTGCGGTACTGGGAATTGAACCCAGGGGCGTTCTACCTCCGAGCTACACTCCCAGCCCTATTTTTTATCCTTTATTTTGAAACCAGGTCTCACTAAGTTGCGGAGGGTCTCACTAAGTTAGTTGAGGCTGGCCCAGAACCTGGATCCTCCGGCCTCAGCCTCCCAAGTACTGGGATTACAAGCATGCGCCACCACTCCCAGCTTTCATTGTCATTTTAAAGTTTGCTCCCATTTTGTTGTGTTGATACCTAATATCCATTATATTGCTGAACATTTGTATTGGTACCACTATAAAACTAGGTGTCTTAAAACAAAACTATTTAATTTTCTTTTTTTTTTTTGCAGTACTAGGGATTGAACTCAGGGGCATTCTACCTCCAAGCTACACCCCCAGCCCTATTTTTTATTCTTTATTTTGAAACACGGTCTCACTAAGTTGCGGAGGGCTTCACTAAGTAGCTGAGACGAACCTGGATCCTCCGGCCTCAGCCTCCCAAGTACTGGGTTTACAAGCGTGCACCACCATGCCTGGTTCTATTTAATTTTCAATATCATGGATAAGCCATTTGAGATGCGCTCAGCTGGGCAGTTCTCCTGTTCGCAGCCCAGCTCCTTCCTGTGTCAGCAGTCAACTGTGGTCCCATGGACAGCTTTGTTTGAGAGAGTGGGTTTCTTTTCCCCTACAGTAACAGGAGTACTTAGGTTGTGAGGTTTTCATTCCCAGCAAGCTTACCTGGGTGTGTTCTTAGGTAGTCAGCATGGTTCCTGGAAGGAGAGCTAAGAGAGTTAGAACCAGGACAAGCTCACCTTATTCTCTTGACCAAAGCAAGGCCTGAGTTCAGGCCAGACTCAAGAACATCATTCTGTCCCTTGATGCCAGAGCTAGAGTCACATAGCAAAGGGCGTAGCTACAGAGATGGGTACAAATTTTTGGGCGGTCTGCAATACCAAATATTTTGAATATAATTAACAGTGCAGTAAACTTCATTGTACTTCTAACTTTTGTTTCTTTCTGAAGAGTCTCAATAATGTCATAAAAATTTCAGCATTAATACCTGGGAATACAATTGGTAAATAGAAGTAAAATAATCATTATAAGAACATCAAATTAATATAGAGGTTTAAGAAATTCTTCTCTTGTTTCAGTACCTGTCAATGTTCTAGTTCTTTTTAGTATCTAACCCATTCCACTCTCTCCCCATTCTGGTCTTTCCCCAAGATAAATTCATTAGCACATAGTATTGCTTTTGGAACTTAGTATGTGCTCATTAATATTAGTTATTATTATTACTGTTGGATTTTGCTCTTTTCATCAGCCTTTGTATAACTTTGCAACCTTCAGTAGCTCTTTTTCTGCTCTAGGTTCAACCAATCATCACAGTTTAATCATTTAAAGTAGAATAATTATTGCTATATAAGTAAGTAGAGATACAGATGTCAGTCATTTACTGTGTAATCAGTTGGTTTACTGGACAAGGTTTTTATGTCTTTTCCTTACTCTCAAAGCAGCTAATCACTTCACATTTAAACCTTCAGAAAATTTTAAAACATGCAGAAAATCTTCTTTGTGAATTGCTGAGTGACTTTCAGGAATGATCTCTGCCTGTGGTACAGTTTAGACAAAACCATTATCCCCCCAAACTGTGCAGTAATGACAGAACACATGCCGCTTAATGTAAACTCACAGCCCGGTGCTGGGCAGACATGATTAGACTGTCATCTTCCCCAACAGCAGCAGCAGGAGAAGAATAAAGAACTAAAATCATCTTATTCATATTTATTAGGGGGCTTTGCAGTGGGCCTGGTGCCCCCCAGGCAATTGACATTTTTGCTAATGTTCTTGGATCATGAACTGAGGATCAGTTTAAATGAATCTATTCATAGCATATAAAATGAAATACTGACTCTAAAAAATCACTTTTGTGCTCCCTTTTTACTTATGCCTTACTAAATATGAATATTCATTAATTCTTAAACTTATAGCATGAATAGTGTTTGTGAAGTTAATACAAAACCTAATACATAACATAAAAATGTGACTGAATAATTTACACTCAAAGAAAGCTTTCAAAAGATTTGCTTGTTTTATTTGTAATTCTGTGTGCTTGTATACTTTATCCTACTATACACTAACTCTTGCATGCACAATCATACACACATTAACATTTGTACGCATGTATGTGCAAGCAAACATACAGGCACATAATCATTTCTATATCTTTTTGACCACCTTAGTGAAAACAAGTATAATCCATGAGAAATCACAATTTCTGAGAAGTTGAATATTCTTCAGCTTCCCTTTTTATTTTGACTTAAAAAACTCTACTTATGCATTAGTTCTTGGATATAGTCATTGAAGTAAAAGGTTCTTCCAATATATATCTGAAGATGTGCAAATTCAGGAAGGAGAGAGCATATGAGTGTAATTGTGAACTGACAGTGGGTTGCTTGGCATTCCAAAGTGAATCAGAAGCATGTTCATTTATAAAATCTCATAGATGCAAAGAAAGAGCTTGCCCTCTGCCCATCACCTTGATTCAAAGCCAATTACTCCAACTTCCCTGATTTAATTGTGGAGTTCAGCAACAGATTGACAGGGAATGAGATTAAAGATCTGTAACTTTCCTGCCAACTAACCCAGGCTGCCCTGCCCACCTGAGAGATAGCATCCAAGGTGGGGAATAGCATTCTCCTACTTGATTTAGCTCTCAACCTTCCTGTCTCTGGCTGTCACGAGATGCCAAGTTTTGCCAAAATGCTTGCTCTCCAGGAGATGCTCAGATTAGAAATGGCTGGAAAGGCTCAACTTGTTTGTGTCATTGAGCAATCAGTGTCAGAATGTGAGGAACTTACCTCATCAGATGCAGAGGGGACATCTCGATACATTAGCTTGCCAAAGAATTGGCAGGACCATGACATCTCCTGGCTGTTGACATCCTGAATTTATTTACTTCCCCAATACTTAATGCAGCAAATTAACCTTGTCTAATGAACTTCTGCTTACATTGTCAAGGGTCATTGGATATAAAAAGAAATAATAGGCAAATAATTTCAAATACTTTTAACATACATCCTCACTCATCATATTTCAGCCTCATTTTTGCCAAATCTCTTCTTCTATGAGAAATATGGTGACTGATGTCTGATGAGACGATGCTGAATTGGGGTATTTTCATTGGATGTATTATGGGTGGATCTTTTTCTGTAAAGTTATCATGACAGGCTCTACAAGGGTATTCATGAGCAATGTTTGTGCCAATACAAGATAGACCAAATCCCAAAACTGTAAGGCTGATTTTACTTGTATTTCTACATTAAGGTTGTATCCATGTCACAGGTATTCTGTAGCTACTGCAAATTCTATGGGTCCAACCACCGTGGAGCCACCATTTGGTAATCTCATGTTCTGGAGTGTTAAAGGAGAGAGAAATAGACACCCCGGACTTTAACTTCTTTGTCCCAGTTTAACTATTCTGTCACATGCACATATTTGTATCACCTTCTTGTTTCCTTGTCTTTGACAAATATGGAAAAATGAATTGGGTTTTGAGAGAATGAAGTAAAATCTTGGAAAGAATTAATTTTTTTTTGATAGTAGGCACAAGTGTAGGGTGGTGGTTACAAATTCAAAGATGTGTTGAGAGAAAGCAACATTAATCAGCCCTCCTCTGGGTCTGGAACACTGCTGCCTGCACCCACCTTTTCTGTTTCACTGGGCTCTCGCAACAACCTTATAAGACAGTTAATGATTAGTTTCATGTTCCGGCAACAAACTTATAAGACAGTTAATTATTAGTTTCATTACATACAGCTATACACAAGTAGAACGGAGGTGTGAAGAGCATGTGAGGGCTCTGCAAACAAAGTCCCTTTTCAAATTGCTACACCAACTTTTAATAGCTGTGCAACTATGGACAAGTCACTTAAATTCTCAACCTCTCCACTTTTTTCATTTAGAGAATGAGAATAATGGTAATGCCTGTCTCCTAGATTAGAAGTGAGCCTTAAATGAGTTAAAACAGAAATCTATCAGTATAGTATTATTGATGAGAACTGGAAGATGAGAAGGATTAATAAACCACAAATCACTCAACTAGTATGTGCTGAAGTTAGGATGGTAAGCAGGGCAATCTAATTTCAGACCTTCCTACTTTAAATAAAGATTTGAGAGTAGTTATTGGTATATCTGACTCCCCTGGGAGCAGTAAAGAAACTAGCGGGTTGAGGAAAAACCTCAGAAAGATTAACTGTGACTGATTGGCCAGGAATTTCTCCAAAAAAGATGGCACCATTGATTTCTGTCTTTGATAAATCCTGCCGTGGTAGATGAAGAATTAGAGATCTTCTTCTCAAGAACTGGTCTTGAAGAAATGAGCCATTTAGGAAGAGAAAAGAAGGAACACCTCATGATTGAAGAAAACACTCCCTCCCTTGTCCTTGTCATTCCTACAGAGGTGGATGGAAGGAGCTAACTGACTTGGACAAGGAGAGGAGATTCCACGGGAAGAAATGGCATTGTGGGAAGTATTTGATGAGCCCTTTGACTGTGGGGAGGGGGAAACCTCTTCTCTTGGTCTTTTCTCATTTTAAAAAGTGACTTAAACTAGTGATTACTAAGGTCTTTTCTAATTCCATTATATGCATTTTAGATTTTTTATGAATATCAGAATCAAAGAATGATATAAAAGAAGATTCATCTCAAGAAGAATATAAAGGAGACTTTCTGATGTTTTGGATTTGTTGTTTTTTTGAATCCTAGCTCAAATCCTTGAAGCCTCTGAGGGCAAAGCAATGTGGCTTTTCTTCTAGCTTTATGTCAAACTTTGTTTCTGCTTCTGAGTAAAAACCTCCATTATTTCTCTGTAAGAGTATACACAAACCATTCCCATCATGACAATTTCTCCCAGTTGTAATTCTATAAACTGATTGATTTGTGATTATTTGGGGTTGCTTTATAAAGCGTAAGTGGTAGCCAGGCAGCACATGCCTGTAATCCCAATACTTGGGAGGCTGAGACAGGAGAATCACAGGTTCAATGCCAGCTTCATCAATTTAGTGAGACCCTGTTTCAAAATAAACATTTAAAAGGGCTGGACGTAGAGCTCAGAGGTAGAATGCCCCTGAGTTTATTCCTTAGTAGTAAGAAAAAAAAAGAAAAAGAAAAATAACACAAATAGTAAGGGCACTTAAAACCCATCAGTAAACAATCTCCACTATGAATCCCAATCTCACCTCTTTCTAGTATAATCATTTTCTCCAATTCTGTAATAGAAAAGTACAAGATAGCTACATGACTAGAGAACTATTTCTAGGAAGGGGTGTAAAAGGGGAGAAAACACTAAAAAGTGTAACAGATAAGTTAAAAAACATTAGTTTCTACTAGGAGCAACTACTACATTGCATAAATTAAAAATAATGTCAAGAAATTTGTGTTGTTGAAAAAGAAACTTAAGGCCATGTTCCTGTGTGTGGTGCTCATGAATGTTTTCTGAATTTGAAGTTGATGAATAACGTGGGGATGCTGATTTTGCCCAGCAACTTCTCATGCATTAAGTATACCAAGCACCAAGCAGATGAATTTTCTATTATCCTTGGTAGGTTGTTAATTTTTATGGAAGTCAGTCAAGATAATGATTTGGGTCATCATAGAATACAAGAAAGGTTTACTTCACTGTTAAAATATATGTTTCTGTTGGAAATAAGCAGAATCATTTATAATGGAGATGATTAGTCAAGGGTCAATAATTCAGACAAAAGGTGAAGCTTTCTCAATTATCAAGATACTAATGGTTTTTTGAAGATGCAATTTATTATCTTCAACTGAATACACTATACAAAGTAATGGAAATAATGTGTCTGGCAATTAGATACTGTAATGGACATGTTATGTGGGTCCTTCTTTATGTGTGTGTGTGTGTGATACTGGAGTTTGAACCCAGGGACATTCTGCCTCTGAGCTACAACCCAGCCTTATTTTATTTTTTTTTATTTTTAAACAGGGTCTTGCTAGGGTGATGAACATCTCACTACTCACTGAGGCTGTCCTGGAACCTGCAATCCTCCAGTCTCAGCCTCCCAAGTACTGGGATTATAGGCATGTGCCACCATGCCCAGCTATTTTTTATTTTAAACAGGGTCTCACTAAGTTGTGGAGGGCCTTGTTAAGTTGCTGAGGCTGAACATGCACCTGCAATCCTCCTTTCTCAGCCTCCAAAGTACTAGGATTACAGGCATGCATCACCACACCTGGTTTATCTGGGTCCTTCTTAAAGAATAAGAGTCTGGCTAAAGTTCTGATAGCTACAATTTTGGGAGAAGGACGAGCAAAAATAAGTACAGCCTTAAAGGCAGAGCTAGAATCATAATCAAGTAGGGAAGACTGGTGTGTAGATATAAAGAGCACTGAGTACCACCTCATCTCAAATTCTGGTGAGCCTGTAAATGGAAAGATGGGGAAGGATGTCGGAATATGGTAAGGAATCAAGAAAAGGCCAGGCAACTACTATAAATACTGCAGGACAAGGGGACAAGGGGGCATGGATGTACACATTATGCACTGATGGGCATATGGATTAAAGGATAAGGGTGGGAATGGGGGGCAGAGGCATGGAAGAGTCAGAGACACGACATCTGTTCTACTTTGATAAGAATCGCTTGTAACCAGCCCATTAATGCTTATCAAGAAATGTTTTATTCTCAAGTGTCATGTTGAACATTTGCCCTGAAATTATATGTACACTCTTAATTGGCTTTGAGAGTAATTTTTCCTCATTACATAAAGGTAAACTTAAGTTTCTTGGTGGCACATTCAGACTTTCTCATTTAAATAGCCTTCAAATTAATGAGTTTTCTATAGCCTCTTTATTCTCCTTTCTATTTCTGTTTTAAAAGTACAAAATTACTATTCCTCAAAGATCATAAATGGCAAATATTTATGGGCGTAAAAATTTATATTTCCACTTAAATTGTTATAGCCAAATGTTTTATCAATCTTTCTATAAAAATAGTATTCTTAGATTTGTATAATAAAAAAGTCTTATAGCAAGACTGCAAGAGATGATATCATATCATATGCTACCAATTAAGTAAATGTATTAGAAGGTATGTATTAATATCATTCTCTGATGTATCATTTACTTCCACTTGGGTAATATAAAAAGACCATGAAATGAAATTTTATATTCCACCCGCAATATATTAGGGTTTCAATTGATCTACATTCTTGACAAAACTTATAATTATGTCTTTTTATACTTTTATTGGTGCATTGTAATTATACATGATACTAATGCATAGAGTGATAATATACATGCACACAACAGGTGGTACATTTGCCTTTGGATCTCACCCTCCTCCTCTCCTTTCCTGTACGTAATTATGAAACGAATGGCTGCGGAAATATAAGCACTAGACTCTAAGCAGAAGGGGGAGATGACGGATCTCAGTATATGGCACCTAATTGTATGGGCTTCTGAATAGCATAGCGCTGAACACTCTCTCTTTCTAGTTAGGTGACATTCAGCAATTTCTTAACTTTCAGAGGTCTCAAGGTTTTTTCATAGATAAACTCTGAGGAGACTGTGATGATCACAGTAGATAATTGGATATAAAATACTTACCACCGTGCCTTGTGCCAAATTAATACTCCTTAATTAACTTAGCCACCAGCATTGTTAAAAATCACAGCTGCCCTCCGCAAGTTTCTGCCCCTGCTATTCCCTACTCCTCACATTCACTTTTCTGCACACATACACACACATGCACACCACACATACATGCACACATGCACACACACATACTGATGATACAAGTATACAAGGCATTAAAAAGAATATAATATAGAGTTTTACAAAAGCATGGTGAGAAATCCCTGGACCAAGAACTCAGGGCCCTAGGTTCATACTCTGGTTCTGTCATTGACATTTTAAGCACACCAGATAAATTTTCTCTCTCCAGTCCTTAGTTTCCTTGAAATTAAGGTGAAACTTTTGGGCTAGAGGTATTTACTGATTTAATGAATTTTAAAAAACAAGTGAATTGATACACACTGGACTCAAGAAGTTACAAAAAAGAACAAGAAGTGTTGAGGTTCTTTTTACTTGGTGATTTATAAACCTTAAAGGAAATATGTTCGTTTGTATTATTGCTATCTCATGTTTAGAAACTTTCTTTTTTCTTCATAGATTTATTCTGAACTATCAACCATATATATGTTCCCCTTCTTTGATAAACTCCTCCATGTTATTGTTTGAGATTGGACAGACCCTTTCTTTTTTTTTTTTGCGGTACCGGGGATTGAACCCAGGGGTGTTCTACCTCCGCGCTACACCCCCGGCCCTATTTTTTTATACTTTATTTT
>PVJS01057588.1:0-12009 GCA_004027185.1 Glis glis | reverse complement strand
GCTACGATCAGAGACTCCACACCCCCATGTACATCCTGCTGGCCAACTTCTCCTTCCTGGAGATCTGGTATGTCACCTCCACCGTCCCCAACATGTTGGCCAACTTCCTCTCTGACACCAAGCTCATCTCCTTCTCCGGGTGCTTCCTCCAGTTCTATTTCTTCTTCTCCTTGGGTTCTACAGAATGCTTCTTCCTGGCAATTATGGCGTTCGATCGGTACCTTGCCATCTGCAGGCCTCTACACTACCCGACCATTATGACCAGACGTCTCTGCACCAATCTCGTGGTCAGCTGCTGGGTTTGTGGTTTCCTCTGGTTCTTGATTCCCATCATCATCATTTCCCAGATGTCCTTCTGTGGACCCAGGATTATTGACCACTTCCTGTGTGACCCAGGTCCACTCCTGGCACTCACTTGCAAAAAAGCTCCCGTGATAGAGCTTATCTTCTCCACCTTAAGTCCTCTGCCTCTCATTATTCCCTTTCTCTTCATCATGGGGTCTTATGCTCTGGTCCTCAGGGCTGTACTGAAGGTCCCATCAGCAGCTGGGAGAAGAAAGGCCTTCTCCACCTGTGGGTCTCACCTGGCTGTGGTCTCACTGTTCTATGGCTCAGTGCTGGTCATGTATGGGAGCCCAACTTCTCAGCATGAAGCCGGGATGCAGAAGATTGTGACTCTGTTTTATTCAGTTTTGACCCCACTTCTTAACCCTGTGATATATAGTCTTAGGAACAAAGACATGAAAAAAGCCCTGCAGAAATTGCTATGATGAACATAAAAGGTATTAATCAAAAAGACCCTCGGAAGCCGGGCATGGTGGTGCGCACTTGTAACCCCAGTACTTGGCAGGCTTAGAACAGAGGATCCGGTTCGCGGCAAGCCTCAGCTACTTAGTGAGGCCCTCTGCAACTTAGTGAGACCCTGTTTTGAAATAAAGGATAAAAATAGGGCTGGGGGTGTAGCTCGGAGGTAGACTGCCCCTGGATTCAATCCCCAGTACAACAACAATAACAAAAAAGACCCTTGGGCAATTAAACTTGTATTTAACGTATTTGTGGGGTTTTTTTAAATGGTTTTATTCAGATAATTATTCAAATTATTATTTACCAAAACCTAAAACACCTATGAACATGTTCCTGTTATTTCTTCTCTTGGTTTTTGATAATTTGTCCTGTGGCTTAGTAGCATATCTCAATTTTTTTAAATGAATGCTAAACATTGTGTTTTAAAAGTTTAAAGGTTAATAGAAGTTAGATTTTCTTGTAATGAGTAGAGTGAAGGCATATTATTTTGATCCCATTTAAAGATTGTTTTCAGGTTTGTTTGTTTGTTTGTTTGTTTGGTACTAGGGATTAAACTCAGAGGCATTCTACCTCTGAGCTACACCCCCAGCCCTATTTATTATTCTTTATTTTGAAACAGGGCCTCACTAAGTTGCGGAGGACCTCACTAAGTAGCTGAGGCTGGCTGTGAACCCGGATCCTCCTGTCTCAGCCTCCCAAGTACTAGATTACAAGTGTGAGCCACCATGCCCTGCTCAGGTATTTTTTAAATGCCTTATGCTAGTTTAGGTATTTCTCCTAGAGCATTGCTCTTACTCTAGGAATATGGCGTTTTCTAGATCTCAGCTACAAGCCTGCACTGTTTACAAGGTCCCCAAATTTAGCAGGCTCTGGCCTATTTCTGTACTCCTTGAATTCATGACTCCCGAAACTTCTGCTTAAGCTCTTTGGCCTCCCAGCTTTGGCTCCTACGCAATTTTTTTGAAATCTCATTTTCAAAGAAACAGCATAGAAATCCAAAAGGTCATCTTGTGTGAAAGAAGTCTTAAGCTAATCATGGGCAGTGTCTTTTTGCAAGTGTACCTCAGGTTACAGAATAGACCTGCTTAGAAATGGTCTTGTGCCATCGTATAACTAACCACTTCTAGAGATTATTAATGTTTGCAGCGACAAAAACAAATAAGACCATAAAACAGAATATAGGACATTTCATGGGCGCCGGGTTAGACAGCACATCTGTGGGCCCTGAGCCGGAGCGTGTGGATTTGAGCCTCCACCTCTCAAACCCACGATCTGGAGATGCACCGCGATTCTTGTCCACTGGACTGTAAGGTTTATGTAGGTGATCTTGGAAACACTGGCAACAAGACTGAGTTGGAACGAGCTTTTAGCTACTATGGACTACTCCCAAGTGTGGGGGTTGCCAGAAACCCTCCAGGGCTGTGCTTTTGTTGAATTTGAAGATCTTTGAGATGCAGCTAGATGGAAGAACACTTTGTAGCTGCTGAGTAAGAGTGGAACTGTCCAACGGTGAAAAAAGAAGTCAAAATCGTGGCCCACCTCCCTCTTGGGATCGTGGCCCTCGAGATGATCACCATAGGAGGAGTCCTCCACCTCACAGTTATCCAAGAAGGAGAAACTTCTCTGGTAGCCAGAGCAGGTCCCTTTCTAGAGATAGAAGAGAAAGATCCCTGTCTCGCAAGAGAAATCATAAGCCGTCCCGATCTTTCTCTAGGTCTCGTAGCCTATCTAGGTTGAATGAAAGGAATTAGAAGAGCAGTGTGCAGGAGGTGTGCAAGAAATAACCGCACTTGACAGGAGTGTGTACAGAAATTTCAAGTTTTGTTTGAGACTTTAAGCTTGGTGCATTTTTAAGATGTTTTAGCGGTTCAAATTTATTTGTCTCTTGGAACAGTGACACGTAACAATGATCAAATGAGGCATGTAATGCCAAGAATTGTTAGTTTACAATGTTCCCTTAAGCAAAATTGAATTTGCTTTAAATTTTAGTCTTGCCTAGACTAAAAATAAACCTCGAAATCTTGCCCAGCTAAAGTATGATGGTCTAATGTTATAGGAACAAAACTGGCAAGTTTTCTTTGTTTGTTTGTTTGTTTGTTTGTTTGTTTGTTTCATAGCTGGGTATGGTATACAGCTTTAGATGAATAAGCAGCCTTTAAAGATGGCTGTGAACACAGACCCACAGATAAAGATAAAGGCTGCACTACTATACACTAGATTAGAGGCTTTTGAAAAATCCAACTAGCCTTCACCCTGGGCAGAGGTACGGAATCTGGCAAGTTTCAGGAAAATTTCCCTTTGCTTAGGTCACAAGTTCCTTATGTGATTGCTGTATATGAACACATGGGTATTTGTAACATCCTTTATTTGGAAATCTGAGATTTAAAAGTACCAGTGTCCTTCCAGTTCAAAGGCACATCATAGAGCTGAACTTTTGAGTTACTGTACAAGATTTTTTTTCATGCTGTCATTTGTACTATGTTTTGTGAGAATCTTTGGGATTAAAGTTTTGGCTACAAAAAATAAATAAATATAAAATCAAAGTGAGATACTATTTTTAAAATATAGTACAGGTTTTAGTAATGGAAAGTTGGGTTATTTCAACCTAATATAGAGCTGAGAATAAACCAAAAAAAAGCAATAGACTTAAAAACATTAACAATATGAAGAAAGAATAGAACTCCTCACTCAATTTGTATTTTTGTTTGTTTGGTTTTGGTTTTTTATTGTTTTATTTTTTGTGCTTTTATTGGTGCATTGTAGTCTCACATCATAATGTAAATCATGTTGACAGTGACATATAAGCACTCAGCATTTGATGTCCCTCCCATTTCCCCTCTTGCCAATACAGAGGACTGCGATTGACGTTGGTATATTCAGATATGTACATATAGTCGATGGAAGTAATTCCATTTGTGAATCTCAGTCTTCCTCCTCCCCTTCCCTTAGACCACCTCCCTGGCTCCACTGAGGCATCTCCTCCATTATCTGGAGTCCCTCTGGTATCTCAATTACTCCCTAGCTTCCACATATGAGAGAAAACATATGACCCTTCACTTTCTGAGACTGGCTGATCTCATTTAACATAATGTTCTCCATAGCTTTCCATTTTCTTGCAAATGACATAATTTTGCTCTTCTTTATTGTTGAGTAGAATTCCATTGTGTGTATTTCCCACAATTTTGTAATCCATTCATCTGTATGAAAGCCTGAGTGGTAAGAAGAGCAAGCAGTAAACCCATTTGTGCTCAGAGAGCACATGCCTAGAATTCAAATGCTCATGACACAGCCTGGCTAGCAATACAGGGATAGGATTCCCTGTATTGTATGTATGTATGTATCCAGGGCTCACGTGAAGCTCACACCCTAGCACACACACACACACACACACACACACACACACACCTAAAAACAGAACAAACAAATAACAACAACAAAATCTCTTAAGAAACAAGAGAAGCTGGGCGTGGTGGCACATGCTTGTAATCTCAGTACTTGAGAGGCTGAGACAGGAGGATCACAGGTTCGCGGCCAGCCTCAGCTACTTAGTGAGGCCCTCCACAACTTAGTGAGACCCTGTTTCAAAATGAAGAATGAAAAATAGAGCTGGGGGTGTAGCTCAGAGGTAGAATGCCCCTGGGTTCAATCCCCAGTACAGCAAAAAAAAAAAAAAAAGAAAGAAACAAGAGAAATATCTCAAACTAAAAACCTAACTTTACACCTTAAGGAACTAGAAAAAGAAGAACACATGAAACCCCAACCTAGCAAATGGAAGGAAATAATAAAGATTTGAACCGAGATAAATAAAATAAAATAGAGTATAGAAAAACAATAGAGAGAGCAAATAAAACCAAGAGTTGATACTTCAAAAAGATGAGCTAAACTGACGAAACTTTAGACTAAGGAAAAACGTAGAGAGAAAAGATTCAAATAACAGATATTAAAAATCAAAGTAAGGACATTACAACTGGTTTTTCAAGAAGAAAAATTATGAGAGTACAATGAATAAGTGTACATAAAAATGGGTAATCTCCATGAGATAGACAAACTTCTAGAAATATACAACTTACCAGATGAATCATAAATAAAAAGTCTATATAGACTATAATCTGTACAGAGATGAAATCAGTAGTCAAAAGCCTCCCAACAAAGAAAAGTCCAGAACCAGATGGTTCCACTAATGAATTCTGCCAACTATTTAAAGAGGAATTAACAGCAATTCTTCTCAAACCTCCAAAAAAATTAAGAAGAGGAAATACATCCAAACTCATTCTCTGAGGTGAACATTATTATGACACCAAAGCCAGACAAAGACACTGAAAGGAAACTACAGATTGATATTGTTATGACTGTAGACGCAAAACTTCAAATAAGTGAATAAATATAGCAGACAATTCAATGGCATGTTTAAAAGATTATACAGTATAACTAAATGGAATTTATTCCTACAATACAAAGATGGCTCAACATATTAAAATTAATCGGTGTAACAGAACACAAACAGAATGAAGGAAAGATCACATGATTATCTCAATTGAAGCAGAAAAGGCATTTAATAATATTCAATACCTTTTCATAATAAAAAAAAACTCAACACTCAATGAACTAGGACTAGAAGAAACCACCCAACAGAATAAAGATCAGATGTGAAAAACACACCATAAGTACCATACTCAATGATTAAGGAAAAAAAATCTTTTTCTCTCAGATTAGGAACAAGTATGTCAATTTTGCCACTTCTACTCAACATAATATAAAAGTCATCCAAATGAAAAGGAAAAAGGAAAATTATATCTGTTCACAGATCTTGTATGTAGAAAACCTAGAGATTACACACATTTGCATCTAAAAGAAACTGTTAGAACTAATAGATGAATTCAGCCACAGTATAGGATTCAAAATTAATACACAAAAGTCAATAGAATCTTACCACCAAAAAAATCATGTGAGGTAACACATATGTTAATTAGCTTGATTTAGCCATTCCACAAGGTACATATATTTCAAAATAATTTATACATGACAAATACATACAATTCTTATTTGTCAGCTAAAATAAACAAATTTTCAAAATCAGTTGTGTTTCTATACACTAACAATGAACAATCTGAAAAGGAAATTAGAAATACTATTTGTAATAGCATCATAAAGAATAACATACTTAAGAATAAACTTAACCAAGGAGACAAAAAAATTGTACACTGAAAACTACAAAATGTTGCTGAAAAATTAAAGATACAAGTAGATGAAAAGACACTCCACATTAATGGATGCAAAACAATAGTATTAAGATGTCAATACTATCCAAAGTAATCTACAGATTCAATGAAATCCCTTTTAACATCCATTTCTGTAGAAATAGAAAAATCCATTTTAAAATTCACATGGAATCTCAATGGGCTCCAAATAGCCAAAAAAAATTTTTTTGAAAAATTAACAATGAACAATGTTGGCTGACTGGTACTTCCTGAGTTCAAAACTTTCTATAAAGCTACAGTAATCAAAACAGTATGGTACCAGCATAATGTCAGTCATATAGACCAATGGAATATAATAGAAATCCCCAAAGCAAACCCTCCTATGTTTGATGAAATGATTTTGAGCAAGGGTGCCAAGACTATTGGGAGAGAGGGCAGTCTTCTCATATAATGGCGATGGGAAAACTGGATATCTATGTGCAAAATACAGAAATTAGATTCTAACCTTAGGCTATACACAAAATTAGCTCAAGACAAATCAGACCTAAACAAATCAGACCTTAAAGCTATAAAACTCTGAGAATAAAACATAGGGGGAAAGCTTTGTGACATTGGATTTGGCAGTGACTTCTTTTATATGACACAAAAGCCTGGCCAAAAATAAATAAATAAATCAGACACCAGAATTAAAAACTTTTGTGCGCCAAAGGAGACTATCAACAAAAAGGAAAAAAAATAGAATAAAAGAAAATGTTTGTAAGCCATAGATCTGATAAGGGATTAATATCCAGAATATATGAAGAACTCCTATAATTCAATAACAAAAAATTATTTTAAAAATGGGTGAAGGATTTGAATTGGCATTTCTCAGAGCCGGGCATGGTGGCACACGCTTTTAATCCCAGTACTTTGGGAGGTGGAGACCAGAGGATCCAGGTTCGCAGCCAGCCTCAGCTCTCTCTTTCTCTCTCTCTCTCTCTCTCTCTACTTAATGAGGCCCTCCGCAACTTTGTGAGACCTGGTTTCAAAATAAAGTATAAAAAATAGGGCCGGGGGTGTAGCGTGGAGGTAGAATGCCCCTGGGTTCAATCCCCGGTACCGCAAAAAAAAAAAAAAGGAATTGGCATTTCTCAAAAAAAAAAAAAGATATACAAAGGATGAATAAACACATGACAAGATGCTGAACATTGCTAACAATTTAGAAAATATTACAATTTAACAATTACAATTAGAAAATATTACAATATAACAATTTAGAAAATATTTAGAAAATCAAAATTACAATAAGATACCACTTCACAATCATTAGGATGACTTTTACTTACAAAAAAAATGCTCTGCATGCTATCAGGATAAACCTTGAAGACATTCAGTCAGGTGAAATAAGCCAGTCACAAAAGGACAAATAATGTCTCATAAGTGGTTCCACTTATGAGAGCTATCTAAAATAGTCTGATTCATGAAGACAGAAAGTAGAATGGTGCAGGAAGATGAAACAGAGAATTGTTTGATTGGGTACACAGTTTCAGTATGGAATGAGGAAAAATTCTAGAGGTGGATAGTGATGATGGGTGCACATTGCGAATATCCTTAATGTCACTGAACTATGCACTTATGAACTGTACACTAAATGGTTAAAATGGTAATTTTTATATTACCATACATTATATTTATATGTAGTTATATTTTATCACAATAAAAAATTTTAAACCATCCAAAAAACTAACAGGGGAAAATGAAATAATAAAAATACTTGAATAATCCTAAAGAAAGAACGAATGAACAAAGAATAGGCAAGACAAATATAAAACAAATAGTCTGCTAATAATTAAAAATTGAAAATGAGCCAGGACTGGTGGTGCATGCCTATAATCCTAGTACTTGGGAGGCTGAGACAGGAGGATCACAGGTTTGAGGCCAGCCTCAGCAATTTAGTGAGACCGTTTCAAAACAAAATATTAAAATAGGGCTAAGAGTATAGCTCAGAGGTAGAACACCCCTGGGGTTGGCCTCCAGTACCATTTAAAAAAAAAAGGAAGCAAAATTTTACAGATGTTCAGTGTGTGAAGAGAACATAAACAATGAACATTACAAACTCTCTACATTTCACAGTGAAAAGACTTTTCCTGAAAACAAACAGCTCTGGAGATTCAAACATCTCACCGTTGCCTTTTAGGACATTCTTCTTGCCTTTGCTCTGGAGTCTAATTTATGCTAAACCACGTGAAGCTGCAGATAGAAGGGATGCGGTGCCTTGCAAGGACTCTTGACGGAGCCATAGCCAGCCCAAGGGGAGGCAGAGACATCACAATATCTCTAAGATAAAACTTTTAATTGCACCCCTTGGGAGTCTCAATGACACTCCTTTCTCCTCCACTCACCTGCACCCCTAAAATCTTCCCAGGAGGCTCATACCCCACTGATTTCAGCTCCCCTGCAGCCCAACTAGCTAATCTATAAAACTTACCTGTTGAACTTTCCCTGCTGGGCGAGACAAGGACAAGGTCTGGGTGCCTACAGATGACTGAGGTCTCTTACACAGATACTCCTTGACTTATGGGGTTATGTACCTATCATGCCCATTGTAAGTTGAGAATATCATAAGTCAAAAATGCATTTAATAAGCCAGGCGTGGTGGCGCACACTAGTAATCCCAGTACTTGGGAGGCTGAGACCGGAGGATCCGGGTTCACGGCCAGCCTCAGCTACTTAGTGAGGCCCTCCGCAACTTAGTGAGACCCTGTTTCAAAATAAAGTATAAAAAATAGGGCTGGGGGTATAGCTTGTAGGTAGAATGCCCCTGGGTTCCATCCCCAGTACCGCAATAAATAAATAAATAAATATATAAACAAATAAATAAATAAATAAAATGCATTTAATGCACCTAACCTACTGAACGTCACAGCTTACGAACACAGTCCACGGTGGAGGGTAGGTTGTCTGCCCTCGTCGACGCTCGCTGCCACTGCCCCGCACCTCTAGAGATTATCTTACAGTATTCAGCTACTCTAGGGAAAGACCGAAATTCAGTTTCTAGTGTAGGCTTATAGCTTTTGCACCACCATAAAGTAGAAAATCGTAAACAGAACCATTGCAAATCAGGGACTGTCTACACAGCCTTGATGAAAATACCAATGAATTGAGGCCCCCATTTCAAGGGCTGATGGGAGGACTGCGCATCTCCCTCAGGCCCTCAATATTGCCCACCAGTGGTACCAGTGACTATCACTGTGTCTTTTGAGAACTTGAGGAAAAGAGAAAAGGGAGTTTAAACCGTTAACTCTGTATATCCTGGGATTCTCAGGAGCAGGCCCTGCGTTCGGAGTCCATGTAAAGAGAGGCATCCTTGAGAAGATACAGATCTGCCACACTTGGCCCTAGCATGAAACGTAAGTAACTTTTCTCCCTTGTCTAGACATCACTGGGTTTTTTCTAAGATATCTACACATGGATGCTAGCTCCAATGGAGCCCTTTACAGTAGTAACATATTTTTGCAAATTCTGTGGGTTTCTGGCTATGCAATTTCATCCTCAACCTCTTCAGAATCATCAAAATAAATTAGGTTCTAATGAACTGTTGGCTTCAGTGCCCAGCTACCCGGACTCCCTCAGCTTAACACTTCTTTAAGTTTTCTTGCCTAATGATTCACAAAAGAATGCCTTATCATTCAGAAATGTGATAAATTACATAATTTGATAATAGAAGACTGTTTAATGGTGCTTAATAACTCTCTACAACACCCTAATATAACTTATTCCTATTGCTCTTTTTCTTTTTGGTGCTGGGGATTGAACCTAGGACCTTCTACCTCCCAGTTACACCCAGCTCTTTTTATTTTTTATTTTGAAACAGGGTTCTTGCTAGGTTGCTGAGGGACTCACTAAGTTGCTAAGGCTGGCCTTGAACCTGAGATCTTCCCGTTTCAGTCTCCCAAATATTGGGATTACAGGCGTGCACCACCACTCCCAGCTTCCCATTACTCTTATGCACATCCCAGGTAATATAATGTCCTTTCTTTAATTGTCTCTTTTCTGCATCAAGAAAAAGCACATCACTGTGCTTTTATATCTCCTTCCTTTATCTCAAACCAAGCTGTATGCATCTAAGTACCAGAATATACAAATTCAGTAAAGTAAATCTGAGCAAAAAAAGAGTGCTGCCCATAGCTCTGGTGTGTGATACATTGGAACTGGGTGACTCTTAGTCATGTCTTTTAGGTTCACTTAAATTCATTGTTTTTCACTTGGGTTTTTAAATGATTATGCTAAAAAAAATCTATCCCAAGTTACTTTGTAATTACATTTGTTGATAGTATTACTCTAATATATATGATTTTTTTCAAGTCCTAGTATATTTTAGGGACTGTATGAGGCCTTAGAGAGTGTATTAGGCACAAGAGCCCTGCAAAGTAGGTGTTAACTAGCCCAATGAGCAAGCAGCATCTCACACCGTAATTGAACCCAAATCAACATAACCTTATCATTTCTTTTTCTTTAAGTACATGATATAACAGAACTACTATGCTGAGTAATTACTGAGTGTTACTGGATTGAGTCAATCACTGGTGATCCTGACCCTGCTGTGGTATATCACCACACAGACTGCTAGAGTGAGCTTTTTCTTCCTTCCTCACTAAACTGTGCCCTTTCCTCCTAAAACTGCATTTCCAGCCCTTCCTTAGGAGTGGGCTACTTTTCAATCTAGATTATATTTGTAGCTGCTCCCTCCGTCACTCTTCTGTTCAACATTTACCTCACAATCTCCAACATCCAACTTTTGAGAGAGAAAATCAACAGGATTTGGTGATTGACTGCACATGGGAGGTGACAGAATTAGAAAGTGCCTTGAATGACTCTCGGGTTTCTGGCTTTAGCAAATGCCAGATGGATTAGTGAAGGACAGTGAAGCCAAGAAGCAAGTACAAAGGAGGAGACTTTACAAATAAGAGAAAATGGAGTAAGAACTTCTGAACCAAATGGTGAATGTAGGCTTAAAAACCCACAAAGACGGTAAATGACTAGAGGGTAAATGTTTGAGCAGGGATGCTCAAACATGACAAGGATACAAGGCAAGTGGGACTAATGGTTCCTGAGATCTGAAGGTGATCTTCCTAAATGTGGCCAAATTTGTAATTCTGGTCAGAGTCACATAAGACGCCACCTAATGATGTTCAGATTGGGGAATCGGTGAGATGTTCATAAACTCAACAAACTAGCTTGTTGGTGACAGGATTAGCAAGTCTGAAATTCCTTCAACCACTAATTCATTTAATTGCCTATGGTGCACCAGAAACTGAGTCATCTGAAAAAATAAAAATAAATGCAACATCATTGGTAAATTATAAGTTTTCAGTCCAAAGGGAAACACATAAGCCCATGACTTATTATTACAGCATATACACTAGTAAAGATACAAAGAATATGCTATGGAATTATTAAATGGAATTTATCTTACATGTAATAGGGTTTTGCCTTGATTACTTCAGTATATGATAGACATCAAAATATATCTAAAATTTTCATCATCAAAATCTAGGGCACTCTACATTGACTACTCTAATTACTAATTTGTTTAAAATCATTGTAAGATCACTTTATGGGTGAAAATGCACTGTTATATGTTGAAGACTATTAATTATAGTAGTGACTGTAACAAAAATTGTTGCTAACAATCTAACTCTAGGCTATTGATTAAATCTATAGACTAGATGGCAATGCAGCCATTGAATTAATATAGAGCTGTATTTTTGACATGGAAAAAGACTAAAATATAATAAGTTTAAAACAGGTTATAATAGCCAGGCATGGTGGTGCATGCTTGTAATCCCAGTACTTTGGGAGGCGGAGACCGGAGGATCCGGGTTCGCGGCCAGCCTCAGCTCTCTCTCTCTCTCTCTCTCTCTTTCTCTCTCTCTCTCTCCTTAGTAGTGAGGCCCTCCACAACTTCGTGAGACCCAGTTTCAAAGTAAAGTATAAAAAATAGGGCCGGGGGTGTAGCATGGAGGTA
>PVJS01057587.1:0-12003 GCA_004027185.1 Glis glis | reverse complement strand
AACTTGACCTGATCATGACACACCCAAGATTATGTGATTTTGGGTGTGTAACAGCAGATTAAAGAGAAAGCCCTGCCCTGAATGTAGGCAGCAGAATTCTGATAGGTGCGGACTTAGATAAAAAGGGAGAAGCCGCGTAGATTGGGCGCGACTCGTTCCGAGGAAAGCAGATCTGCTCTCTCCTGAGATCGTCAGCCGCAGGCTCCGCTTTTCTCCGAAGAAGCTTTCTGATCTTCACGTCTTGGACTGGGACTGAATTAGTGGTTGCTCCAATCCTAAGACTCCAGCTCTTAGACCGTTCGACCAGCTACTGGTTCCTCTGACCCTCCACGTGCAGTCAGAACCTGGGACTACATTGCTGCAAACTGTAAGACATCTGATAAATCCCTTTTTTTTTTTTAAAAATATACTCATTCTGTGTATTCTGTTAATCTAGAGAACCCTGTCTAATACACTGAGTAAAATTCCATTGTATGTACATACCATAATTGTGTAATCCATTCATTTGTTGACAAATATCTGGTTTGGTTCCATAATTTGACTACTGTGAATTGTGCTGCTATAAACATGGATATGCGTGTATCACTGTAGTATTCTGACTTCAATTCCTTTGGGAAGATCTCCAGGGGTGGTGTGGCTGGGTCACAGGGTGCTTCCATTCCCAGTCTTTTAAGGAACCTCAATACTGATCTCCACAGAGGCTGTACTAATTTGCAATCCCACCAACAGTGTAAGGATTCCTATTTCCCACATCCTTGCCAATATTTATTATTGTTTATATTATTTTTTGTGGTACTGGGGATTGAACCCAGGGGCATTTACCTCCAAGCTACACCCCAGACCTGTTTTTTATTCTTTATTTTGAAACAGGGTCTCACTAAGTTGCAGAGGGCCTCACTAAGTAGCTGAGGTTGGCCGCAAACCTGTGATCCTCCTGTCTCAGCCTCCCAAGTACTGGGATTACAAGGGTGCGCCACCACGCCCGGCTTATATTCTTGATGATTGCCATTCTAACTAGAGTTAGATGAAGTCTCAGTATAGTTTTGGTTTGCATTTCCCTGGTTGCTAATTTTGTTGAACATTTTTTCATATATTTATTGGCCATTTGTATTTCTTCTTTTGAGAAGTGTCTATTCAGATCCACTGCCCATTTTTGGTTGGTTTTATTTTTGGTGCTAAGTTTTTTAAGTCATTTATATATTCTAGATATTACTCTTCTGTCAGAGGAGTAGCTAGTGAAAATTTTCTCCCATTTGCATGTAGGCTTTCTCTTTAGGTTCTTAATGGTTTTTCTTTGCTGCACAAAAGCTTTATAATCTGATGTCATCCAATTTATGGATGCCATCAGGTTTATCTTTATCTTTAGAACATGCTACCAAGAGTCACCTGATTTTATGTTTTCCCAGAAGATATTTCTTAATTTTAGCATCATTTTCCAGCATGGTATGTTATTATATATCTATTATGATTTTATATATGTTCATGGATACTATAGCATATACATATTTTCTCTATACCTATGTGTAAAATAACCAACACTACAACATACCAGTTTTATATGTCATCAGATATTGTACTAAAAACACTTTGGATTGCTGCTTTATAATATATGCTGTTATTTAATCATTTCCCAGTTTATAAATTGGGGTAGTCATTGTTTTTATAAACCACATACTGAACAACTCAAACATGGATATTTTTTCAAATTCATAATTTTTCCTTAGGATAGCCTCTTAGAAGTAGAATAACTGGGTCTAAAGGCATTAATATTTTAATTACTTGCTAAATATTGCAAAGCTACCTCTCAGGGAGATTGAATCATTTTTCACATTTTTTTCTTTCCTACTTCAGGCTTATTACTTAAGTCATCTCTCTTTTTTCTTTTCCTTCTCCCTCTCTCTCTATTCACAATCTTCCTACTTTCAGCCTTTTTTCTTTCCAACTAAAATGTCGGTTACCAGTTTCTTTGTCCCAAAAATATGTATCATGAGGGAGCCAGTATTCTGCCTAGGTCTCTTTTATTTCCTCCAATATAAGGAATATATTATCTATTTTTTACATTTCCGCTTTTTTAAAAAATCACACTTTAATTAAGGCCTTTTGTCATGGAGCGAGATCATTTCAATATGCCATTATATGTCCTCATATATCTCCACCTTGAAAATACATCTCAAGCTTTACTCACAACACGTTTTTCTTTTTTTTCATTTACCATTTTTACTCTGCTGCCAGAAGCTTTCTCAGCATTTGCTTTGACTTCAGCCTTCGGTGCATTTTTAACCAATTTTGTGTAGATCTGGGAGTTTTAAAGGTAGCTGAGCCCAGGATGTTACCAATCCATCCACCATGATGTTGTGACAGTGGGAAGGTATTGGTGGGATTCTTGAAGACATAGTTAATGGCGGTTCAGGGGTCTATGTCCCTAACCTGTTTGGATGACAGAGGCTAGAAAAACAATAATAGCAGCAGCAATTTTTCTTTTGTTTGGTCAATAGAATGGTAACTTGTAAATTTTCAGTGAAATATGATAAGATGGTCCATACTTACATCCTTTGTATGTTAAAGTTTGCTAATAAAAAAAGCATAATACATTCAGGCATTGAGTATCAATGACTGCTAATAGCACGAAAAGAGAAATAAACCATAATTATGTCTCTGTGATGGAAGAACAATATTTGCCACACACAAAAATTTTTAACATAAACCTGGTTAAAATATAGATGACAGAGAAACATGTCAAATTATACCATCAATTGGGATGTTATATTTAACAAAAGAATGATAAGAAAACACTAGTTGGAGGGGACACCTAAAGATTTAAAGAGACTTAGAAGTTACATTAATGATTGTAGTGTTAAAACCTTATTTGTATCCTGATTCAAAAGACCTGCTAAAATTATGATATACCTGAGATAACTAAAAAAAATATTGATTAGACATTTCTTAATATTGATCTTAAGAAATTATTGTTAATTTGGTTTGTTTATGTTTTGCTGTGATATTATTGTGGTTGTGCTAAAAGATAGATATAGAAGTATTTATTGGACTAAGTGGATATCCATTTATACTAAATTATTTTCAGAAGAGTAGAAGAGAACTGATTTAACTTTCTAAAGAGATGTTTACCCAAAAACACATAAACACCATAGCTAACAGTGAAACTTTAAACATTTCTTTCAAAGTCGAGAATGTAAGAGAAATTATTACAAACTTAGAAACAGGCCAAATACAATTGCACAAGGTGTTCTTTCAGCACAGAGCCGAGTCTGTACCTTTTGTTAATTTTTCAATTTACTGTGCTGTTTTATAACTGTGTAGATACAGAGACAAACTTAAAGATAGTTGTCAGGTAGAAATGAAAATGATCTCCATACAGTGAAAAATATAACACCAAAGTATGGTTTGTCACTCTTTAGGATATTAACCAATTTTGGATCTAACCTAGCAATTGTATCTGAAAGTTTCCTTATTGTCTATAAATACCTTAGCTCTGAAGTATGCTTTGAACTGTTTTAATATCTTCCTGGTTTTCCTTATTAATGAATGAGTTGAATAAAATCCTTAACATATATCATTTGTATTTGTATGAGAGTCATGATTTTACCCTTTGACAAATACACTTTAACAAGTCAAGTATGCCTGTTATCACTGCTTCTGTTCATCATATAAAATAGATGAGTAAAATAAAAAGATAAGTAAAAATAAATGTCTAAGGATTAGAACAGAATAGAAAAATTTTATTATTTTCAGATGATCTTATTGTCTACATAGGAAATCTGAAAGAATTTAGAAGACAACTATTAAAGCAAATAAGAGAATTCAGCTAGCCTGCCAAATAAAGAGCAATATAGAAAAATTAAGTCTCCTTAACATACTTAGCAAAAATTCTTATAAAAAGTAACTTGAAGGGGGTAGCTCACCAAATACTGTGTGAATGTATGTCCATATCACTCTGAACTACAGAATGATGTGAGATTACTTAATAAAAGTATTTTTAAAAAAGTAATTTGATAAGGTACAATTTATAAAAGCAAGAATGATAAAAATGTACCTAAGAATAAGCTTTATGGAAAATGTGCAAGATCTTTTTGGAGAAAGTTATAAAATATTATTGAAAGGTATGCTAGAAGACCTAACTAAATTCTATGATATATTATGTCCATAAATAAGAATACTCAGCATCAAAAAGATATATATTCTCTGAATTGATGTGTAAATTAAATAAAATTTCATTAAAACCCTAACAAGATATTTTTGTGGAAATTGATTGATTTTAAAATTTTATATGGAAAGTAAACCATCAACCATTGACAATAGTTAGCACCATTTTTTTTGGTACTGGGGATTGAACTCAGGGGTATTCTACCTCTGGGCTACACCTCCAGCCCTATTTTATTTTTTATTTTGAAACATGGTCTCACTAAGTTGCTGAGAGTCTCGCTAAGTTACTGAGACTGGCCTTCTACCTGTGATCCTTCTGTATCAGCCTCTCAAGTACTAGGATTACAGGCATACACCATCACACCTGGATAACTGGCACCATTTTAAGAACTTATTTTACCAACTATCAACAGAAATACATAATATTTACAAGGCAATATAAGATTGGGTCAGATAAGTGAAATAGTATAGGCAGACCTGAAACATATGGAACCATATGAGGGATTTAGTAGATCATAGAGAAAGCATTACAAATTAATGCAGATAAGTGCTGGTGTAATTGGTTTATTGTATGAGACAAATAATTTCTCTAATTTACACCATAAGCAAAATTACATTTAAGATGGAATAAACATTTGAATGTGGGAAACAATGCTCTGAGGTTATTAGATCTTTTAAAAAGGAGAATATATTTATCACATTGGGCTAGGGAAGGATTTCTTTGGCTAAGATTCCTCCTACCCCCAGAAGGAGGAGAAGAAGTGGGAGGAGGAGAAAAAGAAGACAGTTTTACAATGAAGAAATTCTAAGTAGAAAAGTCACCATAAATATAACTGAAAGATAATTTTGAGACAGGAGAAAGACATTCACAACATAAAAACAAATGTATATCAAACATATTTAATAAACTATTACATATGAAGTAGAAAAAAAGATTTAGAAATCTACAACCCTCAACTAGAGAAGGCAATAGACAATGAATAAAAGCAAACAAATCACAGAATTAGAAAGCATAATGATTAAATATATATAAAGCCGGGCGTGGTGGCGCACATTTGTAATCCCAGTACTTTGGGAGGCAGAGACCGGAGGATCCGGGTTCGCAGCCAGCCTCAGCGTGCACACGCTCTCTCTTTCTCTCTCTCTCTCTCCCTGTCTCTCTCTCTCTCTCTATCTATTTCTCTCTCATTCCCCCTGTCTCTCTCTCTCTCTCTCTACTTAGTGAGGCCCTCCGCAACTTCGTGAGACCTGGTCTCAAAATAAAGTATAAAAAATAGGGCCGGGGGTGTAGCGCGGAGGTAGAACGCCCCTGCGTTCAATCCCCGGTACTGCAAAAAAAAAAAAAAAAAAAATATATATATATATATATATATATATATATATATATATATGTATATATAAAAACAATAAAGTCACTAGTAATGTGGGCAAAAATAATATTTTTGAAATGAAGAATTATTTCACATCTATCTGATTAGCAAAATATAAAAATTTTAATACCAAGTTTTAAACAGCAATATGGATGAATGATTACTCTTTCAGATTGTTGGTAAAATTGTAAATTGGTACAATATTAGGAAACAATTTTATAATATATAGAATTTTTAAGAATTGTATCCATTTTTGAAGGAAGGGAGTTTGGTAGCATTCAGGGTATTGAAAATGTGTCCCAGTGCTTTGGGAGACGGAGACCGGAGATCCGGATTCGCAGCCAGCCTCAGCTCTCTCTCTCTCTCTCTCTCTACTTAGTGAGGCTCTCCGCAACTTCGTGAGACCCGGTTTCAAAATAAAGTATAAAAAATAGGGCCGGGGGTGTAGCGCGGAGGTAGAACGCCCCTGGGTTCAATCCCCGGCACCGCAAAAAAAAAAAAAAGAAAGAAAATGTGCATACTGCATGATCATCAAGCTCTTGTTTGGTCCTGTACTATGGTTTGGATATGGTTTGAGTTTGTCCCCCAAGGATTCAAGTGTGGGGAGCTTGGTCCTCAATGTGACTCTCTTAAGAGGTAGTAGAACCTTTAAGAGGTAGAGCCTAATGGGAGGATATTGTGTCATTGTGGGTGTAGTCATTAGAAGGGATTAGAGAGAGTTAGTTCTTTGGCAAGTAGGATGTTATAAAAGAGAGAGACTTGGGCTGTAGCTCAGTTATAGAGCACTTGCCTGGCATGCATGAGGCCCTGGGCTCGATCCTCGGTACCAGGGTGAGGAGGACAGCAAAAATATCCCCTCCATATTCTCTGTCTTCCTGTTCCACCACCTGATCTCCTCTCTGACATATGCACTCCCACCATGATGCCATCCTCCGTGTTGTAAGGCAGTCAGGGAAGGCCTAACCGAAGGACAAACATATGGAGCCACCTGATCTCAGATTTATAGTCTCCAAAACTATGGGCTGAATAAACCTCTTTATAAAGTACTCAACATCATACATTTTGTTATAGCAACACAGAATAGACAAATACATCCTATTATCATAAAAGAGCTTTCATCCAGGACATAAAGAAGCATTGTTTGTAATAGTGAAAACAGGAACTGGCATAAATCTAATTAATAAGTGACTGGATAAATGAGATGTGGTATCATCCTGGGATTGAAAAGCATACAATAGTTAAGATGAATGAACCAGGTCCACATGAATTAACATCGACAAATATCAGGAAAACATAACTGGAGTGTGCAAAATAGGCTGCCAAATGTAAGTACAGTATAATTTCTTTTACCTACATTTTAAAAGCCATAGTATTTTAAGATCCTGGCCTGCCAACCTGTTAGATGAAGATAATGTTTGTTTTTTTAATAGAAAGAGAGGGAATTCAGATTTGGGTTTTCAATTTGATAAGCAGTGTAAACATTTGTTCATTGCAGAGACCCATGCATGTCATGGGTCTCTCTGCTTGGGTAGAAGTTAATTAAGAAAAATAGTGCACAATAAATTAAATTTAAATCAAATAATGTAAGCATTCTTAATGGCATAGTTTTTTCTCACAAATTCAACAAATAGCTAAGATAAATCTATTCCAATGGGCATTGTAGCGGGCGGGGATAGATTGATATGTAAGATAGATACAATTTATATTTAAAATTGAAATATGGCACAGACAAGTTAATTGATAATCATAATACCATGAGAAAAATGCCAATATAGAGAAGTACACAGTACTTACCGAGTTACATAAGAGCCTGTAACTATATTGGTTAGAATATCTTTGGGTGTAAGTAATAGAAACTAGTGTAAAACAATTTTTTGAGTCAAATAACTGTTACATCTAAAGGTAGACAAGAATAGGTTTGATTCAGTCATTAGCAAGATAAAATAAAAAGCATCCAAAACCAAATTTCTTTCCTCAATTCTGGAATCCATGGGGGGCAGTTCAGTTGCAATCTAGTGTTGGCTCCCCCTGGTGGTGTCAGGATGGTTACCAAATTCTCAAAATTAAGTACTTTTTACTGTACATGACTAGGGAAAGAGACAAGAAAACGTTTTTTGAAGAAATAAAGAACTGCCCTTCTTTAGAAGCCTCCTGCAAATCTCAAGGCCTTTGTGCTGCTTTATTCCCAGCACTGGGCAAAATGGAGGTCGTTAATTAAGATCTGTTAAACTGAGCCGCATCTCCACCGGTAATTAACTCACAAAATACTCAGCAGGATATCAAAAAGCACAACATCTGTAAGACACAAATTACTTTTGTCTTTGTAAATATTAGTAAATATATACTAATTTATCGCTTGTTTTTTGAAATTTGCATAATTTTATCCTTCTGGAAGTACTGTCTTTTTATATGTAGCTTGAAAGTTATAATCACAAATTATATATGCCTCTATTATGTTACTTAGAAATCTATAATAACTCAATGGAAAATAAATATGTAAGAAGTATTATTTTATCTTAAATAAAAAATAACTAAATAAAAATGAAGCAATAAAATGCTTGAGGAAAATATGGATTGATAATTTATGATTTCATTGATAAAGTTCTCACCTGGGCCTAACAAAAATCAGAAACTGTTTTAAAAAAAGGTAAGTCAACTATTTGGAAATTAAAATAACCTACATAAGATATATTCTATAGAAGATAGATATAGAAACAATGAACTGGTATTTAATATTATAATATTTGTGGTTGACATAATACTTATCTAATTGCCATAAATTATTCATAATTTTGTTTTCATACTAAAAATTTGGAAACTACCTCATTGTCCATCAACTGAGAACTAATTAAAAAGCACAAAGAATCCACATGTGGAATATTGCACAATTGTTAAAATAATAACTTACATCTACCCAAATTGACAATGAAAAATAGCGATGTAAGTAATTTTAAAAATTGACATTGTAACCAGGTATGGTGGCACATGGATGTAGTCTCAGTACTTGGGAGGCTGAGACAGAAGGATCGAAGGTTCAAGGACAGCCTCAGCAACTTAGCAAGACTCTCAGCAATCTAGTGATACCATCTCAAAACAAAAAATAAAACAGGACTGGGGGTGTTGCTCAGAGGTAGAATACCTGTGAGTTTAATCCCCAGTAACACACACACACACACACACACACACACACACACACACACACTGGCAATGTGATCACATTTTTGCAACATACATGCCATATATATATTTATATATATATATTATATATAAATTTCAAAAGAGTGTGCACATCAAAACAAAATCTGACTTTTTAAAGGTGAGGTTATAGAAAGGCAACAGCTTCTACTTTGTACATTATATATCACTTAAATATTTTAGAGTGGGCATTAACACTTTTGTTACCAGTAAAATGTCTCATATTACATTTTAATATACACATTTCTGATATATATTTTTAAATGTATTTATTTTTCAAGAAAGAAATTAATGCTGTTAACTAATGCTATTGAATAATTCTTATCAACATCTTAACCTGAGGCTTACCTGACACTCCACTGAGAGCTAACACAGTAATTCAAAACTGTTCAAGTTCATTTTGCATTACTAACCAGGTGGAGTATTAGCAGACAATACGTGGGGTGTTAGTAGACAGTAGTAGAAACTGCTAATTGAAGGGATAAAGGTAATATTGAAGAATGATGATTATTTGGGGAAGCTAGATGACTGGGGAATGTCACATTCAGGGTGGTATGTAGCATCATTGCTCAATACACCACACGTTGCTTTGTAGGCACAATAATGATTACTGATGATTATCAATATGTATGAGAGGGGAACACCAATCAGCTCCTGTGATTCTCTCTGATCATTAACAGCAGTCCGTATCTCTTATATAAAATAAAAAAGAAACATTCTATTTAATGATGGATTTAGCAGAAGACTAGTTGGGTACAAAAAACCTGCTTCCTTCTATTTTTCCTCTTTCATCAACTTTTATTTAGCACCCAGGGTTGGAAATCTAGAGATAAATAACATGTGAGCACACCTTCAAGGAACTTGAATTCTAGATGAGAAGCCAAACAAATAAATGAGATAAAATGGGTTATAATACATTGGAATAAGGCGACAGAAAACTCAGAATTTAAATAGGATTCTGTGTATTCAGAATGCTTAAAAATAAAGATGGGCTCCCCTCTACTTAATGGTGAGGATTACATGTCACTTTGAGGTAAAGTTTTATTCTAACAAAACACCTAAATGCGCCCCCTCTGAGTTACGTAAGTTAGGGTGAATACCCATTGGGGAAACTAGAGTTTGAGACATTTCCTAGAGTGCCCAAGAGACGATACTACACATAGTACAGTGTGGAGAATCGCCAAGAGCGGTGAGTCCGCAGGAGGCCCAGGTGAGAAGGAGGCCAGTGTGCAGTGGATGCTGTAAACTGCTATGAACTATCCCATGTGCTGTCCTGACACAGCAGTTGGGCCTTGAGGAGAAATATCAGAGCCTGGATATAAACTAAAATGTAGTAAACTGAGTGCCCAAAATTGACCTATGGGGCCTGGCCATCAAAGCAGCCTATGGAGCTTCCAGTGTATGTCAGATTGACAGAATCTTCAGATGGTGATGTCATGAACTGATAAGGAGAAATAGCAAGAGTGCATTGGTATAGACTAAGCCAATCTATGGGACCTGGAGTGTTTCCCACATGCCTGTGTGTGGAAGGCTTGGTCCTCAGCTTGATACTATCACAAAGTGGAGGAAACCTTTAGGATGGGGGGCCAAATGGGAGGTTTTAGGTCATTTGGGGTGTGCCCCTGAAGGCAATTATGATTCGCTAGCCTCCTGTTTTCTCTTGTAATCCCCATGATGAGGTGAACAGGCCTCCTCCACCACAGGCCACCTCAGGCCCAAAGCAATGGGGCCAGGCAGTCATGGACTGAGCCTTCTGAAGCATTTCCTCTTTTCAAGTCAATTTATCTCAGGCATTTGTTACAGTAACGGAAAGCTGACTAATATACTGGACAACTAGAGATAAGGGAGGTTGAAAAACAAATGGAGACTTTGGGATTGGTGAGAAAAATAAAGCCATGTGACCACATTAGTAAGCTAGTTACACAATTTAAGAATGTTCAAATAATGGCAGCAAATGGGGTAGCAGTGGAGTGAAAGAGTTTTGGATTAGGAGTCAGGAGGAAGCTCAAAGATACCCAGCTTCTGAGTGGCAGGAACGGAATTGAAACCCAAAGTACTGCTGACATTTCTGGCTGTATTTACCTGACTGACTTCTTGATATATCCTTTCAAAGTCTAACACATCTTAAACTAGACTGAACAAAATGGGGCTTTTGATTTCTCCACCTGCTCTCAAAATTCACTTCCCCACAAATATTCTTAGCCCTAATTATGACATCTCTCCCTCCATCCAGCTACTTAGGTTCCAAACTCAAGAACCATGCTTGATTCCTCTTTATCACACATACAACTTCACCCAGTTCATTAGTAGGTCCTGCAAGCACTATTTCCAAAATATATCCTGCCATTCATACTGTTCGGTTCTCATCTTTTGTAGCAATGATGGTAACAGCCTCTAAATAGGTAGTCCACAGAGCAAGTCTTAAAACAGTAATGGCATATGCTGCTGAAAACTCTTGCCTCCTAAATAGCCCACCCTCCACACAGAAGCCAAAGTGAGTTTTCTGAAGTGTTATTCTGGTCACGACACCCCTCCATTTACAATAGCCCAAAGCCTTCCACTTACAACAAGAAACCAAACTAAACCAAACCACTGTCCTGGCCGCAGCCAATAAGCTACATGAGGTGACCATGGCTACTTGTCTTCCCCTTCCCCTTCCCTTCACCACTGCTCTCCCCTTTGCTCCCTATTCTCCAGCCACTTTGGCATCCCTCCCTCTTAAGCACATGAGCTCCTTTCCTTGGCACTCGTTTCCCTAATGCTCGGAATGTTCTTTCTCCAGATCTCCACGTGGCCACCTCCCCCTTGTCATTGAGTCTAAATTCAAGTTTAGCAGTAAAGACTTGACTACCTTGGTTAGAGCAAGCCCCTTATTCACGTTGAATGGCATTTCCACACTTTATCTTCTTCCTCGCTCTTACCATTTCTAGAAATACCTTGTGAGACCGAAGAACAGCCATAACAGGCTGTGCTTCTGAAGGAACTAGGCTAGGCCCAAGTTTCTGTTTCTCAGAAACCAAACCAAGAGATGTTCCCACAGAAACCACCGCTTGGTGGGGCCTATCAGAACAATGGTAGGGCCTAAACCAATAGTTCCAAGAGATGTTCTCACGGAAACCGCCGCTTGGTGAGGTCTGTCAGAACAATGGTGAAAAGTCCCCAACTTCCCCAGGTGTAACGAACCAATCAGAAACCCCCAAGTACCCTAAACTGATGCCAGAGATGCTTACGTAATTTGAATGTATAAAAGCTTGAGTAATCTAGAGCTTGGGGTCCG
>PVJS01057586.1:0-12012 GCA_004027185.1 Glis glis | reverse complement strand
GTGTGTGTGTGTGTGTGTGTGTGTGTGTGTGTGTGTTACTGGAGATAGAACCCAGGGGCATTCTACCTCCAAACTACATCCCTGGCCCTTTTTTTTTTTTAATTTGAAACAGGGCCTCGCTAAATTGCTAAAACTAGTCTTGAACTTGCGATTCTCCTGTCTCAGCCTCCCAAGTACTGGGATTACAGGTGTGCGCCACCACACCCAGCTTCCACAGCATTATTTGTAAGACAAAATAACAGTGATGAGAATAACCTAAATGTCCCCCATAGGGGACTTTAGGACACTGGTCGCTGTGACGGCTCCTGCTCGCGACTTTCCACCCCTGTCCAGAGACTGCCCCATTTCTCTGTTCTCCTTTTCAGCTAAACTCAAGAGAGATGTCTGGACTCACGGTCTCCACTCCCTTTCCCTTTCTCTCTTGAACCCATTCCAAACTGGCTTTCATCGTACACTCCAGTGAACCAGGGGACAGTGACCTCCGTGTGCTGAAGCCGGCGGGGAATCCTGCGTCCTGTCCTCATCGTACTCTGTATCTCTGAGGGCTCCGCACACTCGCTGGACCCGCTCAGCCTCAGGAGCTCCGCTGTTGCTTCCAACTCCCTGATGGCTCCTCCTCCGCCTCTCCCACTCGATTCTCTTCCTCTTTATCCTTCAACCCTGGCTCAGTCCTTGGGTCTTTATCTACACTTGTTCCTTAGTTGATAAACAGTTTAATGGCTTAACCCTCTATATTCAAACGACCCCAAATTGCTCTCTCCTGAACTCTTATGTATCTAACTGCTTCCTTGAGAGTTCACCAGTTAGATGTCATGACTTCCAGTCCTTCCACTCTGCCCAGCCTGCTTCTCCATCAGTCTTCTGTCTCAGCAATGGCACCACCACCTATTCCAAAGTTCAAGCTAGCAACTTGGAGTTCATTCTAGAAACCTTGCATCCTCACCCTCCGGCCACTCCATCATGAAATCCCATTCAAAACATATCTAGAAAATAAAACCAACGAGAAAACTACAGTAACATATGCATACCCATGTTCATAGCAGCACAATCCACAGTGGCCAAATTATGGAACCAACCTAGGTGTCCATCAACAGATGAGTGGATTACAAAATTGTGGGAAATACACACAATGGAATTCTACTCAGCAATAAAGAAGAACAAAATAACATCATTTGCAAGAAAGTGGAAGGATCTGGAGAACATTATGTTAAACGAGATCAGTCAATCACAAAAAAGAAGGGACATATGTTTTCATTAATATGTGCAATCTAGGGAGTAGTGGGGACACACAAGGGACTCCGGTTGATAATGGAGAACCCTCAGTGGGGCAAGGGAAGTGGTACAAGGGAAGGGGGAGGGCAAGAAAGAAGTGAATCAGTGGAATTACTATCATAAACAATGTGTACATGTGAGAATATACCAACATCATTCTTGGTACTTCATATGGGTGCAGGGAGGCGGGGGGGGGACACTAAGAGCTGTGTGCATGTATGTTAACATCAAATTGATATTCATTGTGATGTAAGACTCCAATGCACCAATAAAAGCATGTTAAAAAAATAAAATAAAATAAAAACTAAATAAAAAAAGAAAAGAAAACCAGTATGTAGAAGAGACACCTGTACCCCCCAATGTTAATTGTAGCATGATTCATGATAGCCAACATATGGAATCAACCTAAGTGCCCATCAATGAATGAATGGATAAAGAAACTGTGACACACACGCACACGTGCACACACACACACACACACACACACGAATACTATACGGCCATAAAAAGGATGAAATCCTGTCATTTGTAGCAACATGGTGGAACCTGGAGGACATTATGTTACGTGAAATAATCCAGGCACAGAAAGACAAATAGTGCAAGATCTCACTCATTTGTGATTGTGTGTGTGTGTGTGTGTGTGTGTGTGTGTGTTACTGGGGATTGGACCCAGAGGTGTTCTACCTCTAAGCTACACCCCCAGCCCTAGTTTGTTTATTTATTTATTTATTATTATTTTTGTATATCTTTTTGTGGTACTGGGGATTGAACCCAGGGGCATTCTACCTCCGGGCTACACCCCCAGTCCTATTTTTTATTCTTTATTTTGAAACAAGGTCTCACTAAGTTGTGGAGGGCCTCACTAAGTAGCTGAGGCTGGCCTTGAACCTGCAATCCTCCAGTCTCAGCCTCCCAAGTACTGGGATTACAAGCGTGTGCCACCATGCCCGGCTTTTTATTTTTATTTTGAAACAGGGTCTCGCTAGGTTGTTGAGAGTCTCACTACTTTCTGAGGCTGTCCTTGAGCCTCCCAAGGTCCTGGAATTACGTGTGTGTGCCACCAGGCCCGGCTTATTTTTTAGTTGAAACAGTTTCACTAAATTGCTGAGGGTCTTACTACATTGCTGAAGCTGGTTTTCAACCTGCAATCCTCCTGTCTCAGCCTCCTGAGTACTGGGATTACAAATGTGCACCACATGTGCGTGGTTCATTTGTGAAATTTTAAAAAGCTGATCTCATAGAAGTGGAGAGTTGAACAGTGGCTTCCAGGTGCTGAGAAAGTATTGGCAAGTGGAGAGGAAGAAAATGATTAACAGCCGGGCGTGGAGGCGCATGCTCGTAATCCCAGTACTTGGGAGGCTAAGACCGGAGGATCCGGGTTCGCGGCCAGCCTCAGCTACTTAGTGAGGCCCTCTGCAACTTAGTGAGACCCTGTTTCAAAATAAAGAATAAAAAATAGGGCTGGGGGCATAGCTTGGAGGTAGAATACCCCTGGGTTCAGTCCCCAGTACCGCAAAAAAAAAAAAAAAGAAAATGATTAACAAATACAGAATTATAGTTAGGAGAAATAAGTTCTGGCGTTCTATTACACAGTAAAGTGACTATAGTCAACACTATTGCATTATATGTTTCCAAAGAACTAAAAGAGAGGGTGTGTGTGTGTGTGTGTGTGTGTGTGTGTGACACTAGGGATTGAACCTAGGGTGTTCTACCTTCGAGCTACACACCCAGCCTCATTTTATGTATTTTTTTTTATTTTGAAACAGGGTCTCACTAAGTTGTTGAGGGCCTCACCAAGTTGCTGAAGCTGGCCTTTAACCTGTGATCCTCCTGTCTCAGCCTCCCAAATACTAGGATTACAAGCGTGCACCACCACACCCGGCTCCACTTTTTTATTTGGAAACAGGGTCCCAATAGGTTGCTGATAGCCTCACTAAGTTGCTGAGGCTGGCTTTAAACCTGCGATCCTCCTGACTCAGCCTCCCAAGTACTAGGATTACAGGTGTGCGTCACTATGCCTGGCCCCTTATTTTTTATTTTGAAATAGGGTCTCACTAAGTTGTTGAGGGCCTCACTAAGTGGCTGAAGCTAGCCTCCTGTCTCAGCCTCCCAGGTACTGGGATTACAAGCACACATCACCACACCTGGCTCAAGTCACTATTTAAATGTTTCTTCTCAGCTCTACAAGGTCAAAGACTTTTCTTGTTCACTCTTGTACCCTAGAATGAGCCTGGAATACAGCAGGTTCTCAGGATATATCTGACAAATGAAAGCAAGGAGTGAACTATAAAATTATGGTACATACATAAAGTCGAAAATTATACAACCAGAAACTCTATATAAGCCTGCATCAATCAAAGTAAGAACACATGTCCGATGCAATATCAAGCAAAAAAAGCAAGTTTCAAACTGCTAGGTATACTCTGAGCCCCAATTTTGTAAAAATAAAAAAAATGAAGTATATACATACATATTTCTCTGTATAACCACAAAAAAAAAGGTGGAAGGCCATGATAATAGGTTCTTAGGTTATTTTTATTTTTGACCTCCTGTGTAAAATTTTTCAAGATGTTGCTGTTTAGTACTTTTTTTTTTTTTTGGTACTGGGGATTGAACCCAGGGGCGTTCTACCTCCGCGCTACACCCCGGGCCCTATTTTTTATACTTTATTTTGAAACCGGGTCTCACGAAGTTGTGAAGGGCCTCACTAAGGAGAGAGAGAGAGAGAGAGTGAGAGAGAGAGAGAGAGCTGAGGCTGGCCACGAACCTGGATCCTCCGGTCTCTGCCTCCCAAAGTACCGGGATTACAAGCTTGCGCCACCACGCCTGGCCTGTTTAGTACTTAAGTACTGAGTCCCGGGGGAACTTTGACAGGCCTATGGCCCACCATTGCCCCATCGCCTTGACCGTGACCCCCACTCCTGAGCAGCTCTTGGTGTTTTTTGCACCTTTTCTTTTGCACCTTTTTTTTGCACCATGGTCTTGTGATGATCTGGCCAGAGACCAGCCATCCATATCCTCCCCTGACTCTGACCTGGAGCAACCCCTGTGGACTGTCAGGGGTCTCCCAAGCCCCTCCAGGGACTCTCCATCCTGTCTGTCCCCTGACTTGCTCAGCCTAGACCTGCCTTCCTTTTCCCTGTCACTACAGGGACCTGCTTACATCTCCCTGGACCTGCAGGATGGGGTGAGGGTAGGGGCATCGCATGGTTCTCTTTCTTGGAACACCCCCCAACCTGGTCTACCTGGCCAACCTGTCACCAGGCCCCTCGCCTTCCTCGCGCCTGCTTCTCTTGTCGCACCTGCTCTCACTCATTTACCTGCCTGCCCAGCTTGCTCTGATTTTGTTCCCACAATCCCATGGGTGAGGAACTGTCATCGTCCCTGCCTAAGGATCAACTGAGGCCTGGGGAGGGGAGGTGACTTGATCAAGACACAGAGTCAATACATGGTATAGCTAGGACTTGAGTCCAAAGCCGGACGTGGTGGCGCATGCTTGTAGTACTTGGGAGGCTAAGACAGGAAGATCGCAGGTTCGAGGACAGCCTCAGCAAGTAGTGAGACTCTCATCAACCTAGCAAGACCTCGTTTTGAAAATAAAACAGGGCTGGGGGTGTAGCTAGGAGGTAGGATGCCCCTGAGTTCAATCCTCAGTACCAAAAAAAAAAAAAAAAAAAAAAATTGAGTCCAGGCAGTCTGATGCTAAAAGCCCTGGTCTGGAATTTCTGGGAAAGGAAGGAATGAATTCTGGAAGGAATTGAGGATATAAATTGGGGGAAAAGAAATTGGGCAGTTGTCAGGGGAAATAGGCAGCTGAGATGAAATGGGGCAGTTAGTTGGAAGGAAAGAGAGGGAAAAGAACTTAGGAAAGAAAAAAGGAAAACTAGGAAAGAAGAAAAGAAGGAAGACAGGGAGGGAGGAGAGAGGTTAAGAAGGATAAAAGAAGCCGGGCGTGGTGGTGCACGCTTGTAATCCCAGGATTTGGGAGGCTGAGACCAGAAGATCAGGGTTCGCGACCAGCCTCAGCTACTTAGTGAGGCCCTCCGCAACTTAGTGAGACTCTGTTTCAAAATAAAGAATAAAAAATAGGGCTGGGGGTGTAGCCCGGAGGTAGAATGCCCCTGGGTTCAATCCCTGGTACAAAAAAAAAAAAAAAGAAGAAGAAGGGTAAAAGAAAAGAAAAGAAGGGCATGAGGACGGAAGGGAAGTACAGAAGTGGTTAGGAAGGAGACTAGCTAGGTAACTAGTTAGCTGACTCAGCAGACTAGCAAGCCCGCAGCCAGGGGTCCTGCGCACAGGCGAGCCTCTCACCTGGAAACTCGGGGTCCCAGCGCAGGTTCTGGGGAGCTCTGACCTCTCTCTCTGCATGGTCCTTCTGACTTGAAACCCAGCCCTGACTTGCTCAGCAAACTTCCAAGGCGGGAGCAACCTGTCACCCACTCGCTGGGTTCTCAAACCGGCTGGAGTTCAATGTCCCAGCCCTGCCAGCTGAGAGCTGGCCTCCGGGCCTTCCGGTTACTAATTAACCGCTGGACTGAATCACCAAGCTGGCTGCGCCCACTGGCTGCTGGACAGCCCTGCCCTGGGGACCCTCTGAACTTTTAAGAGCGACTGCACAGCTGAAGTTGTGTGACCTTGGGCAAGTGACTTTAGCTCCTACCGCCTCATGTGGACTGGTGACCGGTGGTGTTTGTCCTGCGTTGAGGGAGAGTTTCTGGAGCCCCTTTCTCTTTTGTGTGTACTTTTGGTACTGAGGACTGAACCCAGAGACATTCTACCTCTGAGCTACACCCTCAGCCCTATTTTATCTTTATTTTGAAACAGGGTCTCATGATGTTGATGAGAGTCTCGCCACTTGCTGAGGCTGTCCTTGAACCTGCAATCCTCCTGTCTCAGCCTCCCAAGTACTGGGATTATAGGTTGTGCCATCACACCTGCCTTTTTTTTTTTTTAAAACAGGGTCTCACTAAGTTGCTGAGACCGCCTCGAACCTGTGATCCTCCTGTCTCAGCTTCCCAAGTACTGGGGTTACAGGTATGCACCACCACGCCCGGCTTCTGAAGCCCCTTTCAACCCTGTCACATTTCCATTCTCTGAAATCCCTTCCCAGAGTTTAGCTCAAATGCCGACTCTTCTTTTTTTTTTTAAATTTTTTGCAGTACTGGGGATTGAACCCAGGGGCATTCTACCTCCAAGCTACACCCCCAGCCTTATTTTTTATTCTTTATTTTGAAACAGGGTCTCACTAAGTTGCAGAGGGCCTCACTAAGTAGTTGAGGCTGGCTGCGAACCCAGATCCTCCTGTCTCAGCCTCCCAAGTACCGGGATCACAAGTGTGCGCCACCACGCCCGATTCTTCTGCATAGCTTTCCCTGATGCTGCTGGCTCAATTGCTTCCCCTCTCTCGGAGCCTGGACAACTGACAACTGAAAGCCTTGTCTCACATAACTCTCTTCTTCATTCCTTTCTCAATGGGGCCACCAGTCTGTGTCATCCTTGGAGAGAAAGATAGTAAAATGTCATGTCCCTGACATGCCCCTGTCTGTTGCCAAGAACCTAGCCAAGTTAAAGGAACAATGAGAGCAAGCGTGGGTGGGAATGTCCAGATAAACATTACTGCGCGTGGTGGTACACGCTTCTAATCCCAGTACTTGGGAGGCTGAGACAGGAGGATCGCAGGTTTATGGTCAGCCTCAGCAACTTAGTAAGGCCCTCAGCAACTTAGTGAGACCCTGTTTCAAAATAAAAAATAGGGCTGGGGGTGTAGCGCAGAGGTAGAATGCCCGGGGTTCAGTTCCCAGACACACACACACACACACACACACACACACACACACACACGTCGAAGGACACTGGCTTTCTGTCGTGAGCTGGGAGTCAGGGCTTGTTAGTGTCATCTGTAGAGAGCTGCTTTGCCGCAGGCATGCCAGGCTCCTTGGGAGGCCGGTCATACAACGGGACAAAGCAAGCTGAGCCAGCGATGTCGCTGCTTCTGCAGCCTGACATAAAACCCTCTCCCTGCAGTAACTGGTGTGCAATTGAGGGCATGGTAGAGACAATAAGTGCCACTTGTCCAGCTGGCCGCCACTGGGCAAGGCATCGTGGGGGATGGAGATGCTATTTCTGTGTAACGTCGTGAGGGATGGAGTTGTTACTTGGTGAAGGACCGTGAGGGACAGAGGTGTTATCTGTTTAGCTTGTCACCACTGGACCTTCCCCATAAGTATTTTTTTTTTTTTTTGCGGTACCAGGGATTGAACCCAGGGGCGTTCTACCTCCGCAATACACCCCCGGCCCTATTTTTTATACTTTATTTTGAAACCAGGTCTCACGAAGTTGTGGAGGGCCTCACTAAGGAGAAAGAGAGAGAGAGAGACAGGGAGAGAGAGAGCGAGAGAGCTGAGGCTGGCCGCGAACCCGGATCCTCTGGTCTCCGTCTCCCAAAGTACTGGGATTACAAGCGTGCGCCACCATGCCCGGCATAAGTATTTTTCAATAAACATTATAGCTGGGCATGGTGGCACACGCCCATAATCCCAGGACTTGGGAGGCTGAGACAGGAGGATCGCAGGTTCAAGGAGAGCCTCAGCAATTTAGCAAGACTCAGCAGCCTATGGAGACTGTTTCAACAAACAAACAAACAAACAAACAAACAAACAAACAAATGGCTTGGGTGAGGGGCAGCTCAGAGGTAGACTGTCTCTGGGTTCAATCCCCAGTACCACAAAAAAATAAAATAAAATAAAATAAAAAATAAATCGTAGCCGGGCGTGGTGGCGCACGCTTGTAATACCAGTTCTTGGGAGGCTGAGACAGGAGGTTCCGGGTTCACGGCCAGCCTCAGCTACTTAGTGAGGCCCTCTGCAACTTAGTGAGACCCTGTTTCAAAATAAGGAATAAAACATTGGGCTGGGGGTGGAGCTCGGAGGTAGAATGTCCCTGGGTTCAATCCCCAGTGCCAAAATAAATAAATAAATAAATAAATAAATAAATAAGCCCGGCGTGGTGGTGCACGCTTGTAATCCCAGTACCTGGGAGGCGGAGACCGGAGGATCCGGGTTCGTGGCCAGCCTCAGCTACTTAGTGAGGCCCTCGCAACTTCATGAGACTTGGTTTCAAAATAAAGTATAAAATTTAGGGCTGGGGGTATAGCTCGGAGGTAGAACTCCCCTGGATTCAATCCCTGGTACCGCAAAAAAAAAAAAAAAAAAAATAAATAAATCATATGTCTCACATGCTGCCTCTGAGTACTTTCTTTAGTCTCTCGGCAACCTAGCCAGTGCCCTAGCACAACTGGGCTGAGTATGGTACCTAGCCCTTCTATGGACACTTCCAGAGATGAGCATTTCCTTCCGTCCTGAGCCAACCTCATTTCTGGATACCTCAGGTCCTCTCTTGTGCTGAGCCAATGTCTGCCTCCCAGACCTCAGCTGCCCTGGCCCCGCCCTGGTAGTGTCCTGGGAGGAAACTCCCAGCTGAGCTGAGATCATGCCCTGCTCTGTCCTTGGAGACGTGAGGCTCAGGAGCCAGGCTGGGCTGCTCCCAGCCACATGGAAGGAAGGCTTTGTTGAGGTTGAACCAGAGCTGTCCAGGCCGAGGGTTCTAACTCAGGGCAGGGGCGGGGCTGGCCCATGGGACGAAGGGCCCCTCTGTAGTATGTGCCCCAGTCTTGACTTTCACTCTGCCTCCACCATCGCCTTCTCATCAAAATGTTAACAAGTTTGCCGGACATGGTGGCGCACGCTTGTAATCCCAGTACTTGGGAGGCTGAGACCAGAGGATCCGGGTTCGCGGCCAGCCTCAGCTACTTAGTGAGGCCCTCCGCAACTTCGTGAGACCCTGTTTCAAAATAAAGAATAAAAAATAGGGCTGGGGGTGTAGCTCGGAGGTAGAACGCCCCTGGATTCAATCCCCGGTACTGAAAAAAAAATGTTAACAAGTTCATGGTCAGGTCTAGAGCCTTAAAGACTGACTGCTACCATGCTCTGCGGGGGAGTCCTCCGGGCTGCACGCCCCACCTCCGCCGACACACAGAAGCGCGTGTCTGGCCCTGGCCCAGCGAGGGGAGGCGGCTGGCCCACGTGCACAGAGCAAATGAGGACAGCGGCCTGTCCTGCCCTCTCACCGACGCTGCAATTCATCCCCCTGCACCCCCAGAGCGGGCTTTAACCAACCCACATGACGGTACCGATTGCACAAACTAGCCGAGAATTTCAACACAGAGAAGAAAGTCATATAAAAAGTGAAAGCTCTGGCCGGGCGTGGTGGCGCACACTTGTCATCCCGGGACTTTGGGAGGCAGAGACCGGAGGATCCGGGTTCGCGGCCAGCCTCAGCTCTCTCTCTCGCTCTCTCTCTCTCTCTCTCTCTCTCTCTACTTAGTGAGGCCCTCCACAACTTCGTGAGACCCGGTTTCAAAATAAAAGTATAAAAAATAGGGCCGGGGGTGTAGCGCGGAGGTAGAACGCCCCTGGGTTCCATCCCAGGTACCGCATAAAAAGAAAAAAAAAAGTGAAAGTTCCAGTACTTGGGAGGCTGAGACAGAAGCATCTCAGGTTCAAGACCAGTGTGCAGTCACTTTGAGACCGTTTCAAAATAACATAGGACTAGGAGTGTAACTCAGAGGTAGAATGCCTCTGGGTTCAATCCCTAGTACCACAAAAATAAATGAATGAATACATAAATACATAAATAGTGAAAGCTTCCCCTCCAAACCCCCATTCAATCCCATTTCTGGATATAAATGCTGTTAATTAAAAGATTTGGGTCTATTCCCTAATCTACATACCTGCCTACTTTTTTTCCCAGGAAACTGGGCCATATTATACATAGTGTTCAGCAGTTCTTTTGTGTGTGTGTGTGTGTGTGTGTGTGTGTGTGTGTGTGTGTGTGGTACTAGGAATGGAACCCAGAGGCATTCTACCTCTGGGCTACATCCCAGCCCTATGTTTTGTTTGCTTGTTTGGAAATAGGGTCTGGCTAGGTTGCTGAGAGTCTCCCTGTGAAAAAAGGAGTCTCCTTTTTGAAAAAGAAAGAAAGAGCTGGGCATGGTGGTGCACGCCTGTAATCCCAGTACTTGGGAGGCTGAGACAGGAGGATCATAGGTTCGAGGACAGCCTCAGCAAGTAGTGAGACTCTCATCAACCTAGTTAGATCCTGTTTCAAAAAAAAAAAAAGGACTGGGGGTGTAGCTCAGAGGTAGAATGCCCCTGGGTTCAATCCCCAACACCACAAAAAGGGGGGGATTTTTAGAAAGTGAAAAATGCATAAAGTAAGAAGTCAAATAGGAGCTGAGCGTGGTGGCGCACGCTTGTAATCCCAGTACCTGGGAGGCGGAGACCAGAGGATCCGGGTTCGCGGCCAGCCTCAGCTACTTAGTGAGGCCTCCGCAACTTTGTGAGACCTGGTTTCAAAATAAAGTATAAAAAATAGGGCTGGGGGCATAGCTCGGAGGCAGAACGCCCCTGGGTTCAATCCCCGGTACCGTAAAAAAAGAAAAAAAAAAGTCAAATAGGTGGAGGATGACAAGTCAGATCCTTGTCCCACTCCTGGCCTTTTTCAGATGTTTCCTTGGGCATTTATCTCCATGTGGCTAAATAATATGTCTGCGCTGCTACTCTTCCATCTGTCAGTTTAATACATCTTCAAGGGGCTTCCTTCTTACTCCGGAGCATAAATATTTAGATCTTGTCCATCCAAACACACACGTCAGCTTTTCCTGAAGCTAATTAATTAATTAATTAATTAATTTTTTTGCGGTACCGGGGATTGAACCCAGGGGCGTTCTACCTCTGCACTACGCCCCCGGCCCTATTTTTTATACTTTATTTTGAAACCGGGTCTCACGAAGTTAATTTATAATCACCTCATTTGATGACTTGAGAAATTGCATATGTATATAACATATATAGTATACATATATAATATACATATGTTTAATATATACAGGAAGAGAATATACGTATATAGTAATGTGTTGCCTAGTGACAGGGACATGTTCTGTGTGACGAGACGTTAGGGGATTTTGTCATGGGAACATCATAGAGTACACTCACACAAACTAAGATGGCTACAATGTCACTAGGTGAGTTAATCTTATGGCCTCAACCATCCTCATGCCGTCAGTCCACCACTGACTGAAGAATCGTTATGTGCTGAGTGACTGTATATTCAATATTCTTACAGAGAATTATATTGTTATATATAACTCTGATACAGATGACAATATCCTCTTTTTTTTTTTTGCGGTACCGGGGATTGAACCCGGGGCATTCTACCTCTGACTTACACCCCCAGCCCAATTTTTTATTCTTTATTTTGAAACCGGGTCTCACTAAGTTGCAGAGGGCCTCACTAAGTAGCTGAGGCTGGCCGCGAACCCAGATCCTCCTGTCTCAGCCTCCCAAGTACTGGGATGACAAGTGTGTGCCACCACACCCGGCTGACAATATCCTCTTAATACATGAATATATCAGTTTTGGTTTGTTTCTTTTTTCCCATCCTTCCTGGACACTTTCTTTTCTTTTTTCTTTCCTTCCTTCCTCCCTCCCTCCCTCCCTCCCTCCCTCCCTCCTTTCCTTCCTTCCTTCCTTCCTTCCTTCCTTCCTTCCTTCCTTCCTTCCTTTCTTTTTTGGTACTGGGGATTGAACCCAGGAGCATTCTACCTCTGAGCTACACCCCTAGCCTTATTTTTATTCTTTATTTTGAAACAGGGTCTCACTAAGTTGTGGAGGGCCTCAC
>PVJS01057585.1:0-12013 GCA_004027185.1 Glis glis | reverse complement strand
TTTGTGCGTATCTTTACTTGTAAGGTGTGTTTCTTGCAGGCAGCATATAGATGGATTGTGATTTTTAATCCATTTTGCCACCTTATGTCTTTTGCTTGGGGAGTTGAGGCCATTTATATTCGGCGTGATTATTGAGAGATGGGTTGTCATTCCTAACATTTTGAGATTTAATTTCTGTTTGAGGTAGTGTTTGGTCTTTGCCTAGTTGTTTGTTTGATGGAAATCACTGTTTCCCTGCTTCTGGCGTTTTCCTTATTATTTCTTCTTTGTAATTAATCTCTTTGAGCATTTTCTCTAGAGCTGGTTTGGAAGACATAAAGTCTTTCAGCTTCTGTTTGTCATGGAAGGTTTTTATTTCTCCATCACATTTGATAGATATCTTTGCTAGGTTGACAAATCTTGGCTGGAAGTTGTTTTCTTTCAGAGTTTGGAATATGTCACTCCAGGCCTTCCTGGCTTTCATAACTTGGTTTGGAAGGTTGGGAGTGATTCTTATTGGTTTGCCTCTGAATATTACTTGCTCTTTTACTCTCGCTGCCTTTAAGATTCTCTCCTTGGCCTGTACATTAGTCAGTTTGATTATTATGTGGCGTGGTGAACCTTTTCTCTGATCCTGTCTATTGGGTGTTATATATGTTTCCTGTACCTGTGTATCGACCTCTCTTTCTATGTTTGGAAAATTTTCTAATATTACTTCTCTGAATACATTATTGATTCCTTTAATTTCATCTTCTAATCCCTCTTGTATGCCTATTATTCTTATGTTTGCTCTTTTAAGACTGGCTGAGATCTCTTCAATGTCCAATTCATGATTTCGAATTGTTTTTTCTAATTTATATACTATGTGTTCATTTTTGGAGAGGTCATCTTCTAAGAGTGAGATTGTGTTTTCCATATGTTTCTGTTCTATATTGTTGATGGTCTGTATTGATGCCTTCATTTCAATTATTACATCCTTCACTTCTTTCAGAATTTCTTTTTTATTCCTGTTCAGGGTGTTGGATTCTTTGCTTATTTGATCCTTCATTACTTTCAGGCTCTCTCTGAATTCTTTTCAGAAATCCTGTATCATTTCCTCTATTGAAGTTCTGAGTTGTCCTTCTGGCAATCTTTGTACTTCTGAGTTGGCGGGTTCTGTTGTTGTGGGGTTGTGGGATATCATTGTTTCTTTGCTATTCTTCCTTTTCATGATTTCAGGTTTCTTATGTTTATCCCTTTGTTACTTTTGGTAGTTCTCTCTCTCTCTCACTTTGTAGGTATCCTATTCTGATCCCTCTCCCTTTATAGTTTCTTATCCTGAAGGTAGATAGTTGTTACTAGGTGAGCCTTAAAGGTGAATAGCCTTTACTGAATGGTTATTCTCACTTGCTCGGTATCATGTCCATTTGCAGGCCCAATTCTTGGTCTCTTTCAGTGATTGGGACCCTTGCCTGGTGCCTCTCACTACCTGTGCAGGCGACCAGTGTTGCTATTGCCCCTCTCTCTGCAAGCGTGGGTCTCCGCGGTCTCCACTTGTGGTGTCCCTATGTCTCTCTCTATCTACACCTATGGCAGGTGTCACCAGCAGGGGGCCCCGGGCTTGTGTCTCTCTTTGCCTACAGAAGCAGCGGGTGTCGCTTTGCCCCGATTCTGTGCAAACACGGAACTCCACGTTTTCCACAGAGAGGGCTGGTTTGGTCCAACTTTCCCCAGGTACCATAGCTGTATGTCCTGTGGCAATCCCCAGGGACTCTATAAGGGTGCTGCGACCTGCAGGCTGCAAGTCTGTCCCACCCAAATGTTGCTAGGGACTGTCTGCTTATCAACGTGTCTACCGTGTCCCACAGCAGACCCACACCCACCTCCGCTGGGGCAATCTGCACCATCTCATATCCCGTGAGTCCCTGTGGCCGCGCTGGGTGGTCTCCCCCTGGGGCGACTCGTTGACTTATGGTCTCGTTTAGCGCTGCTCTTAATCTCTTGGGGGGGGGGGCTCAGTCACTGGTGCAGGTTGTGGTTAGGCCTCCGGGCCCTGGGGACTCTGCCAAGTGTGGATCGAACTGCTGCTCGCTTTTGTCGCTGATGTTCTGCAGTGCTGGTTTTAGAAGAGCTCCCTGACTTCTTTGTTGGTGGCCTGCAGAAGCCGCAATGCTGGTTGCTGTCGGTGTGGTCTGACCAAGATGGCGCCGCTGCTGCTTCTGCCTATGCAGTAGTACAGGTCTGTGTCGCGCGTGGTGTGAGTTGCTGCTCGCCTTCACTGCTGCTATTCTGGAGCTGCTGGATTCACAACAGGTTGCTGGCATCTCCGTTGGTCTTGTGCGGAAGCCACAATGCTGGTAGGCGCCAGTAAAGTCCTGCCGAGATGGCGCCACTGTAGCTGCTGCTGCTGTTGCCGCCGCCATTTGGTCTCTTGAGTGTGGAGCGAGCCGCTGCTTGCTTTTGTCTCTGTTGATCTGCAGTTGAACTTACAACAGGTCTCTGGCTTCTCTGCCGGTGGCGTGTGGAAGCCGCAATACCAGTAGTGGCTGGCGCGGTCCGGCCAAGATGGCGCCGCCACGGTCCCTTAGGTAAGGCGCTTGGAGCTTTTTACTTTCCTCTGTTTTGTCTTCTGGCTTTGATTCCATCACGTTTCAAACTTTTTGTTGTTTACTTCAAGTTTTTGTTGCTTTTCTTCTCCTGTGGAGAGGTTGCTTTCATGGCGATTGATATCCAAGTCTCAGAGAGATCGTAGCGTGGTATCTCCCTTGGTCACCATCTTCTCATTCTGGGCCTGCTGATCTTGGAGAGATGACTTGTAGAGCAAACCTGTCCTACCAACCAACTAAAGCCTTTTGAGATAACTTTCTTTTTTTAAAAAATATAACTGAAGTTACAGAAAATTAACGAACCTTTGGCATTATATACTTGGGTAGTCTACTTAAACTTTGAAACAAAACTGGCTAGTGGTAAATGAATAATTCTGATGTAAGTAGTATAAATTTTTAAAGCAGAATAAATTTCCATTTTTTCTGCAGCTTACTCTCACTTAGATTATTTATTTTATGGCTTATAGAGAGCTTAGTCTGTATACTGAGGTTGGAAAAACTCTCATTGATTGCTGAATGTAAATGAAAGCCTTTTTTTTATTTTCTATCCTGAAAATTGTACATGAGTTTTAAGGTTGTTTTACCATCAATTTTCAGCCCCTTTTCTTGGCATTTCTGTAAGAAGCCCATCTCCCTTTTAAGAACAAGGAAACAAAGCAAAGATGTGTGAGGTCACTGGGTAAATGGGACAAAGCTAGGATCAGACACCAATGTTCCCATCCTTCAGCTACAGTGCTTGCTTCTGACAAACCCCAAAGGAGATTTTGCCTTGTTGCTCAGTGCATAGCTTTGTATTGCACAGTGAATAGAATATAATAGGGTAGCAGAATATAATGTTTTTAATGCTATTTTAAGGGATACAGCTTCCCTTTAAAATGGGAGTACATAGCCACTGTATGTATCTGTTAAGAGGTAGAACAGTGAACATTTAGAAAAAGTACTTCTAAACCATCTTTGCAATAATTGAAATACAGATTAAGGCAAAAATATTCTATATTGATGTGAAAAGTGTTATGAGCAAAAGAGGAAAGAGCTAAAAGTTATACTGAAGCATAATTGTTAATAAAATTAGTTGAATGAATAAGACACAGACATGCATTTTATTAAGAGCCTAAGCTCAAAATTCATATTAGAAGTAACTAATTAGGTGGTTTTTAAATGCTTGGACACATGCTTTTTAATGCCAGGAGAAGCAACATTCATTTAGTAAAAATCTCAAAATTAGACCATACAAATTTCAGATGTATGGTTATTATGGCAGTGCCTGAAATAAAATTTAACCAGCATTTGCTAACTCAATAAACAGCAATAAAAATTTATCTAATTAAGAGGCTAGTCAATTGCAAGTCTATTATAAGCATTTGTGCATAACCAACATAAAATGTGGGGGAAATCCTCAAAAGAAAGCTCTTTCACTAAGCATGTGGCTTAAAATTCATACATTAAACCTTGCACAAGAAATCTCAAAAAGATAGCTAAAAATATGAGTAATCTAATTTCTTATTCAGAATATATATAACTACATGTAGTTATAAATATATGTTATAAGACATGTATATATAGTTACTAACATATCCATAAAACAAAGAGTAGGATTCCCAAAGACTCTCATGAAAACCAACCCAACTATTACGAGTTACTATCATACTCTGTGATTGGTTACATGGTTATAAATGGAAACTATAAATGCACTAATAGGGTTTGGAATACTAAAAGGATTTTTTAGATACTCAATTTTTGCTTTTCCTTTTACTGAAGATGATATCTGCCAAGGACATGGATAAAGTGATGATTGTCACCCTAGTGATCGTTTTTTTACACAAACGGATGGGAAGCCTGTGTAATAAGTACTGCAGCCTGTTCTGCCTGGCAAAGGCATGGAATTGGATTCTTAAGGTTAGCTTCATGACTAGAAAGTGGAAAGCTAATGAGGTGGCCCTCTCTGTTTCCATTCTTCCTAGGATCAGAGTTGTGAGTGAAATACAGCTTATGGAAGATTTGTGCAAATATGTGACCAACCAGCAAAGGCTTATGGCTGGTGAATTATCTGAAGGAGTTGACGATTCAGGATCGATCTCTAGCTCACGTGGATAATCAGTTCCAGAGGTTGCAAAAAAAAAAGGAAAGTGAAGCCTTGGTTGACAGCTATCGAAAACGTCTTGGAGAGGAAGACAAAGCTGATACAGTGTATTAATTGAAGCCTAATATCAGATATGATCAGATCACTGCTCTACAGAGTAGGGAAACAATATTACATGTGGCTAACTTTTCAAGCCTTACTAAGATTACAACTGCCAAATTTCTTTCTTTTTTTTTTTTTTGCAGTACTGGGGATTGAACCCAGGGGCATTCTACCTCCGAACTACACCCCCAGCCCTATTTTTTAATTCTTTATTTTGAAACAGGGTCTCACTAAGTTGCGGAGGGCCTCACTAAGTAGCTGAGGCTGACGGCGAACCTGCGATCCTCCTGTCTCAGCCTACCAAGTACTAGGATTACAAGCATGCACCACCACACCTGCTTTTAACTGCCAATATTTCTAATATTACCAAACTTTACTTGTAATCCATTGCTAGACATGATGACTGCAATTTTAATTGGTAATTTTTATTCCATTTTTATTCATATAAGGGCTATTTTATTCTATTGCTACTGATTATTCTTTTCAAAACATATTATTGTGTAACCTATAAAAGAATAACTTGTCCCTTTTAATTTCTTTCCTTCCTTATTATACAAAATAAAATTTTAAAAAATTTGGGGACTGAGCATTGAAATCAGAAGCATTCTACCTCTAAGCTACACTCTTTTATTTTTTATTTTGAAACAGGGTCTCACTAAATTGCTGACATTGTCCTCAAACCTGTGATCCTGTCTCAGTCTCCCAAGTACTGGGATTACAGGCATGCACCATAATGCCCAGCTAAAATAAAACTTTAATGATCATTATTTGAAATAAGTGAAGTTAAATGTTCCTAACTGCTAAAACCATGTCTTTTTTGGGTAGGATGGACACCTACATGTTTATATTGATCAAAATTACACAGAACAACACAAAATATTGGTTTTTTTCAATCATGAGTTTCAGTTTGATATTTTGACCATAAACCTAGTAGTAGGTCCCCCAAATTCTCACTAGATATTGTTGTCTTCTTTATTTAAGGAAAGGAAATGAAATACTCATGGGAAAAAGGCAGGAAGTAGTCTAATAAAACAAAAATGCAAAAGCATTTGTCCCTCCATAAACCCACTGATCATGTTCTCAAGTATTCCAGAATGGAATACTTGTATTTATTAGAAGATAACTTCATTTCAGCCGGGCGTGGTGGTGCACGCTTGTAATCCCAGTACTTTGGGAGGTGGAGACCGGAGGATCCGGGTTCGCGGCCAACCTCAGCGCGCATGCGCGTGCGCACGATTGATCAATCGATCGATCTCTCTCTCCTCTCTCCTCTCTTTCTCTCTCTCTCTCTCTCTCTCCTCTCTCTCTCTCTCTCTCTCTCTCTCTCCCTAGTGAGGCCCTCTGCAACTTCGTGAGACCCGGTTTCAAAAATAAAGCATAAAAAAAATAGGGCCGGGGGTGTAGCGAGGAGGTAGAACGCCCCTGCGTTCAATCCCCGGTACCGCAAAAAAAAAAAAAAAAGATAACTTCATTTCTTCTTTTCTCATTTCCCAAGTATCTACTTAGTGTCCATTAGTTGTCATGAACTATATTAGGCACTGTGCATAAACTGGTAGAAAAACAGACATGGTTCTTGTCTTCATGGAGCCCACAGTTTAGTTGGGGGAATACACACACACACACACACACACACACACACACACACACACACACACACAGTCTTTCCTTCCTTCCTTTTGTACTTGGGACAGAATCCAGGGCCATTCTACCTTCGAGCTATCCCTCCAGCCCTTTTATTTTTTGTTTTGAAACAGGATCTCGCTAGGTCACTGAGAGTCTAGCTAAATTGGTGAGGCTTATCTCAAACCTGTGATCTTCCTGTCTCAGCCTCCCAAGTACTGGGATTACAGGTGTGCACCACTACCCCCAGCTTACTTACATATATTCATTGTTAAATTTAGGAGTGCTATGTAGGAAAAATGTAAAATACTGCAGAAGTGTAAAGCACAGAGCCCTACCCTATTTGGATCAATGCCATCTGACAGAACTTTTTGCCACAGTGAAATATTCCACACTTTCGTGCTCTCTGCTATGATAGCCACAAGTGCATTTATCCACCACCCAAAGTGGGTCATACAGTTCCTGGTGGGGGATGGTGGTGGCATGTTGGACCCATCTGGGGAATGGAAGTATCCTTGGGTATAATTGGAGGGCCTTGAGTAAAAACAAAGAGGCAGTTGAGGCACCCAGAGGGGTGCTGGGCAATTTTTTTCTGAAGAGGAGACAATAAACCAATAAATTTCAGAACCTCTGAACCATAGCTAGTGTGACTAGTGACTGCTTCTACATTTAAATTAATTTAAATTTAAATAGCCATATGTGGCTAGTGGCCACTATGTTGAACAGTAAAGATCAGTGTTGAAATGATCTCCCTGAATCAGAAAGATGAGTAAGAGCTAATGAGGCAGAGAGGAGGAGGCCAGCCTTCCACACGAGCGTTGCAGCATCTGCAAAGGCCCTGAGTTGGGAGGGAGCGTGGCTGCAAGGCTGCATGTTGGGGTCACACCGCATGGTAAGATGGGAGTGCACCTCCGAGGGTGGCATGAACATGCCTCCAACTCTCTGACAGCACGAATGCCACAGGAAGTATTCTGGAATATGTCTCCTTATGGACCTGTGTGAGAATTTCTTTGGGATGCTTACCCATGAATGGAATCGTCAGGCATGAGCCAGTTTTACAAGATTGCCTGTGCAATAGAAGCAGAGTTTGTATTCATAACAGCAGAGCTAAGCATTCCTATTGCTACCTCCAGTTATGTATCTTTATAGGAAGTGTTGCAATATTGATGTTAAGGAGTAGCTCATTGTTTTAATTAGCATATCTCTGATTACTGGTGGGATTGAGCTTCTCTCTTCAGATTGGACATTTGAGCTTCTCTGTCTGTGAACTGCTTATTCTCATCCCTTGTTATTTTTTTTAAATTTTAGGTAGTACTAGGGACTGAACCCAGGGGCATTCTACCTCTGAGCTATACCCCCAGCCCTATTTTTATATTTTATTTTGAAGCATTGTCTCACTAAGTTGCTGAGGGCCTTGCTAAGTTGCCAAGGCTGGCCTCAAACCTGTGGTCTTTCTGTCTTAACTTCCCAAGTACTGGGATTACATGTGTGTGCCACCATACCCAGCTTTGTTAATTTTTGTATTAGTTTCCTGGCCCTCTTGATTTTCAACTCTTCCTTGCTATGTTTGCTTTTTTTTTTTTTTTTTTGGTGTGTGTTTTATTTTGTTTTCGAGACAGGGTCTCACTAAATTGCCCAGGCTGGCCTTAAACTTGTGATCCTCCTACCTCAGCTTCCTGAATAGTTGGGATTACAGGCATGTGCCACCATGTCTAGTCTAAAACTTCCTTTTTTTTTTTTTGCGGTACCGGGGATGGAACCCAGGGGCGTTCTACCTCCGAGCTACACCCCCAGCCCTATTTTTTATACTTTATTTTGAAACTGGGTCTCACGAAGTTGCGGAGGGCCTCACTAAGTATCTGAGGCTGGCCACGAACCCGGATCCTCCGGTCTCCGCCTCCCAAGTACTAGGATTACAAGCGTGCGCCACCATCCCCAGCTAAAACTTCCTTTTAACTAAACAAATGGGTAGTTTTCTCAACCTTATACACTCCTGTTTATGTCAGAGCAGCTTGGATGTGTCTGCCTCAGCAGTTTTATCCCATATGTTCTTCTTTTTGGGTAGTGATCACAAGTCTCCTTGAGAGGACTCTGGCCAAATTGTACCATCTATAGCTTCCTTGGCACAGATAATTGTGGATTATACTTTGTCACCCTCTGTTGGTATCCCAGGTCAGAAGAGTAGACACGGAAGCTCTGAGGTAGACATACTCTGAAGCTGTGTACATGGTAACCATCAGAGGTGTTCAAAAATGAAAATGTTTTCAGGTCACAATTCAGAAAAATCCTGATCGTGTGCAAGTTTGGGTTTACCGGCAGTTACAGTCCCAGTATCTACGCTGGCAGCAATATTTATTTTATTTATTTATTTTTTTTTTTTTGCGGTACCGGGGATTGAACCCAGGGGCGTTTTTACTTCCGAGCTACACCCCCGGCCCTATTTTTTATACTTTTTATTTTGAAACCAGAGGTTCGCTGCGAACCCAGATCCTCCAGTCTCTGCCTCCCAAGTACTGGGATTACAAGCGTGCGCCACCACGCTCGGGCAGCAAATTTATATAACCAGTTGAAGCTCACAAACCAGACCCACAGATATGAAGATACCAGGAAAGGCCCTTCGGGACATGCAAATTCTCTTCATAGATGCAGAGACTATTCTGCCATTCCTCCCACTTTGACCTTTCATTTGTGTCAGCCAGAGGTGAAGCAGGAGGGCCTCAGGACACATGCGGCAGAGATGAAGGACTCAGCATCATCTGGCATCTTATCCGGAGGTAGCCGCATCCAACATTCTGCAAGTCATTACAGAATCTAAGGAACTCACTGGCTGTGGCCATATCCAGAGCTGTGTCCATCTAGAACCTTAGCACATGGCAGCATATGTGTGGCACGGGTGTCCTCATTTTGATCGCAGCCACTAGCTTCCCCAGGGCCATGTTGGTCCTGATCCTCTAGATCCAATAGATTTCAAAACACCGGGGATGAGTAAAAAGGCTATCCTGGCTCTTCCTCTCCAAATGGGCTGAGGCAGGTGAAGTAGAAGTTGTGTTGGTAGAATGTCAAACAGGAATCTCTAAATAAATTCATCCACACATAAGGATGTTTTAGTCAATGATGAAGGGCATATATCGAAATGGTTCCATAAGAGTACGGTACAACTGAAAATTTGTTACTACCTAGTATTGTTACTTTATCTTTTCTGTTTAGTTATATGTAGATACACACACCTAGAACTGGCTATAGCATTCAGTATAGTAACATGCTATTCCATATAGCTTAGGTGTAGTAGGCTATCCTGTCTAGGTTGTTTGTGTAAGTATACTATATGATGTTAACATGATGAGGGCTTCTAATAGCCTTTTTTTTTTTCCTGGTGCTACTGGGGATTGAACCCAGGGCCTTGTACATGCTAGGTAAACCCTCAACCACTGAGTTATATCTTCAACCCTTTTATTTTAGGGTCTTGCTAAGTTGCCCAGGCTGGTCTAGAACTTGAGATCCTCCAGCCACAGACTTCAGAGTAGCTGGGATTACAGGTGTGTGCCAGTGTGCCTGGTTTAACAGTATTTTGTTTTTAATCCTGGGGATAGAACCCAGGGGTATTCTACCTCACTTTTTTTTTTTTAATTGAAAAGACATGCTTTTCTCCACCTCTCTGCAATGCTATCTTTGTTGTAAGCCAAGATTCTTCATGTGCTTGATACTACTTCTGGGATTTTTATTTTTTTTGTGTGTTTTTTTGTCTTTTTTAATGCTAATATTACATTGCCAGCCCTATTTTATTTTGAAACAGGGTCTTGCTAAATTGCTGAGGGCCTCTCTGAGTTGTTGAGGCTGACCTTGAACCTGTGATCCTCCTGTTTCAGCCTCCCAAGTACTGTGACTACAGGCCTGTGCTGCCATGCTTGGCCTAACAGCACTTTTTAAAGATCATATATCCCTGTCTTAAAGTAATTAATGACTGAAGTTTAGGCACATGAAACAAGTTGATTCTTTTCTGAATTTTTCTGCCATGGCCATGATTTCAGTCTGGCTGTTCTCAGTTTTGTACTACGGCTACTATTTCTTAACCGGATTCTGGGCATCTCTATTTTTCTCCCTGTATCATAGATAAACCAATGGTTATTTGAGGCATAAAGCCTGGGATTTCCTATTTTGCCATCTTGCTGATGTTACAAACATAGGTTTATTTTTGAGCTTTATTTGTGTATTCTGTTCTACTGAGATATTTGTCTGTTCCTGCAATATAAAGTACACAATATGCACAAATCCTTCTTTATATACTTCCTACTTCCATTTTAATTTTATGAGTTTTTTAGTTCTTTTCTTTAAGATATCCACCTGCAGTTTTATTGGGAGTGTATTAAAATTACTCCTATCCTAGTTTTAGGATGAATTGTCATCTTTATTATATTATCTTGTTTATCAACATTGTAAGGGTCCTCATGTCTTCTGATTTTCTTTTATGCTTTTTAAATAGAGTAAATTTTCTCTGGGAAGATGTAAATTAAAAATACTAAGAGGATTGGGGATGTCACTCAATTGGGTCACAAGTTTGATCCCCTGCAAAAAAGAAAAAAATACTAAGAGAAATACAGACATTACTAATATTCACATTCTACTAATATAAATGAGATGCATAAAATGTGGTGGCTCAGGCCTGTAATCCAAGTACTTGGATTACTGAGGCTAGAGGATCACAGCTTTGAGGCCAGCCTCAGAAAGTTAGTGAGACCCTCAGCAACTTAGCAAGACCCTATTTCAAAATAAAAGTTAAAAGGGCTGGGGGTGTAGCTCAGAGGTAGAATGTTGCTGAGTTCAATCCTCAGTACCAAAAAAGATAAAAGAAAAACAGAAAGAAAAAAAAAGGCAAAAGACATGAATTGGCATTTCTATGGAGATGCACAAATGCCTGATTAGCACAAGAAAAGATGCTTAATATCATTAGTCACTAAATAAATGTAAATTTTAATCATAATGAGATACTACTACTTGTGCTAGAATGGCTACTATAATCAAAAGCAGACAAACTAGAACCCTCATACATTGTTCTAGTAAACAAAATATTGCAGTAGTTTTGGAAAACAGCTTGGTAGGTTTTTTAAATGTTATATATAAATTTACCATTGTAAGAAGTCAAAGTATGCCCCTTCAAATACGCCACTGTAGCATAAGTGTTATTTTTTAGCTGAAGGCATTTGAGAATCAATCAATTAAAAAAAGGCTTTCTCCAAACTCCCTTTATCTGCCTAAAAACAGATCCTCAAAAAAAAGACAAGTTAATTTTCATAAATCCCCTCCCCCTCCCTAGGAGTCTCATCAATCAGGGAAAATTGACTCTTGCTACAAGAGACTAGAAGTTGCCACCACACCCAGACATTGTTATAAACTAGCATCTCTCTGTTAGAAACAACTTTTTACGGCGTCTAAAGAAACGGCACGTGTTCGAAAATTGCTTGGCAAGGCGATTTTACTTTTTTGCAAAAAAGGGTGCTCCCAAATATGAGAGAGAGCACGCTTCACAAAGAACCCAGTGGGTTTTATATCCCTAACGCAAGGCTCCTCCTGCGCTGAACTTCTATTGGTCAAAGTTGCAGCTTCACAGTCTTCCCGGTCAGCTACAGGGGAAGATGGGGGAGGGTCGACA
>PVJS01057584.1:0-12010 GCA_004027185.1 Glis glis | reverse complement strand
CCCCCGGCCCTATTTTTTATACCTTATTTTGAAACCAGGTCTCACGAAGTTGCAGAGGGCCTCACTAAGGAGAGAGAGAGAGAGAGAGACAGGGAGAGAGAGAGCGAGAGAGCTGAGGCTGGCCGCGAACCCGGATCCTCCGGTCTCCGCCTCCCAAAGTACTGGGATTACAAGCGTGCGCCACCACGCCCGGCCTATTGTATTTTTTTCCATTAGTTTTCTGGACTTTGATGTGAAATAGTTCAAAGCAGTGACATTTTCTATTGTTGAGGAACATTTGTGCTTCTTTCAAGTTATTTGCTATTAAGCATAGTGCTGTTATGAACACTCCTTTACATATCTTTTGTTTAATGTATGTATGCTTTTCTGTTGGGAATGTACCTAGCAGTGGAATTGCTGGGACCTAGGGTAGCATACTATATATATCTCAAGGACCTGCAAACTACAGATTCTTGTGCTAAATTCAGTCTGCCAACTGTTTTTGTAATAAAGTTGTATTGGAACCCAGCTACATTTGTTTTCGTATTGTCTATGGTTGCTTTAGAACTCATTGGTAGCATGAAAAAGCTGTCACTGAGATAGTGTAACCTGCAAAACCTAAAAATTTTATTATTGGGTTTTTACAGAGAAAGTTTGCTGCTCCCTGCTATAAACTGTCAGTTTTCTACCGGGTCATTATTCCAATGTTTACTTCCACTACTCCACCTTGGCCACCATGTACTTTAATATGCATTGCTAAGCTTAATTATAAGTGACATTAGGCTGGAATTTGCCCTTTAATTTTTTTTATCCTGATATGGTTTTTGGATCAAGATATTCCAGTCTTATGAAATAGATTAGGAACTACTATATTTCACATTACTGTGAGAGTTTGCAAAAAATAAATAAATAACTTTTCTCAATGGTTAACCAAATCTGCCTGTGGCTTTAGGTTTGGCATTTTCTTTGAGAAAAGATTTTCGATTATTGATGTGAATTTTTAAAACTTATTTGAACTGTTTCCTTCCTCTACCCTCCTTTTCCTTTCCCTGCCTCCCTTCCTTAATCTCCTTCCACTATTTATTCTACTTGTCTCTCTCCTCATTTATCTGAAGTCCCTTTTGTTTCCTATTTTCTCTCTAGCTTCCACATAAGAGAGAAAACTCACAACCCTTGACTTTTAAGACTAGCTGACCTCACTTAGTATAATATTCTCTAGTTCCATCCATTTTCCTACAAAGGGCATAATTTTGTTTTTTATGGCTGAGTAAATTTCCATTGTGTATACGTATATATGTTTGTATGACTTTGAATCTCACTATGATATATAATTACAATGCACCAATAAAAGCATAAAATTATATTCGTTTATTCTATGTCTTCATGAGTCAGTTCCTCAAGTAACATTTTTCAAGGATATGGTGTACTTTTAATTTCACTCATTGATCAAATATAATTTATGGTGGTTATTCATCATAAGTATTTTAATGGGAATTATTTCACATATAAAAATCATTTATAAAGTGTATATAGAGAAAAATAATAAAATTCACTCCCATCAATGCAATACCTCCCTTAATAAGCAGAACAATAACAGTATGATTGAAATCTACTTGTGCCCCTCCTTCTCTATCATATCCCTTTCCCCCTACCTATCGCCCCTGGGGAAGGGGAGTCATTATCCTGCTTAGTTTTGTATGCTTTTGAAATATATATAAAAAAGAAAGATACCACATATTCTTCTTTGACTTGCATTTTTCACTCAAACATCATGTTTATGACAGTTATCCATTTTGTGCTGGTTTACTCAATTTTACTGTCTTGTAAGATGAGACTGTATGAATGGATGTAAACTACAGTTTACTCATCAATTCTCCTGACATCGACATTTATGTTGGTGCCAGACTTCATAGCTATTAGTAAGCAAAGCTGCTCTGTATACATCTCCTGAGAGTACGTGTGCAAGATTTCCTCTGGTCTAGGCTGTATATCTGTGGGTAAATCGCTAGATGTGTTATACACATCTTCACTTAATAGAAGACGGCAAATTGTTTATCAAAGTAGTTGTAGCAAATTACATTCTCATGAGGAGTGTTTAAAGAGTCACTGTTGTTCTAAATAATTGCTAATGCTTTGGTGTGTTTTTTGTGCCTTTTCAAAGAGTTTTGGCTCTCTGTGTAGCGTTTGGTTTTATTTCATTAATGTCTACTCTAATATTAAATATTTCCTCTTTTTATTACTCTTAGATTTAGTCTATTGTTCTTTTCTTACCTATTTAAGATGCATGCTTTAATCATCAAATATTTTTATATTCTTCATTACTATATGCACTCTTCTTTTGCAGAACTGGGGATCGAACCCAGGGGCATTCTACCTCCAAGCTACACCCCCAGCCCTATTTTTTATTCTTTAAACAGAGTCTCACTAAGTTGCTGAGGGCCTCACTAAGTAGCTGAGGCTGGCCACAAACCTGTGATCCTCTGGTCTCAGCCTCCCAAGTACTGGGATTACAAGAGTGTGCCACCACGCCCAACTTTGCACTCTAACATTATAAATTTCTCTCAAGGTGTAGGTTTAGCCAAATCCCAAGGGTTTTATTTCTATTAATTTTTACTATTATTCAATTTTTAGTAGCTTACACATTTCTTTTGTCATGTCTTCATTGACCTACATATTTCATAGAACTGCTTTTAAGTGTCTAAATATTATAGGTTCTACAAAGTTCTATTTTTGTTTCTTATTTCTAACTTAATTTTTACTGTGGTCCAAGGATGAAGTTTGTATGATGTTGATTCAAAAATTCTGAGACTTGCTTTACTAACTGATTATTGATTTTATAATTGTTTTATGTGTTCTTGGGAAAACTGTTTTCTAAACGTCGGATATGCATTTCATATTAGTCAACTGAATGGCTTTTATTAATCATGTCATGTAAATCTTTTATTTTTCTATTCATTATTTGGCTGCTTGATTTGTCAATCACAGAGCTATATGTCTGACACCATCTGCAGGCAGTCTTCTGATGCACTTTGTGCACAGCAACCTCCTTTCTGTTCTTAACACAGATCAAGAACTCTGCACACCTGCAGATTCCACTATTTGGAATGCTTTTCCTCCAATTCATGCCCTAGGTTAACTCTCCCACTTTATTTAGGTCACTTTATGTGGGAATCCTAACTTTATCACAATGTAAACAATAGATAGGCCCCTTGCTCTATAACTTTCTGTACCCTTATCCACATTCATTTTTTTTCTTTCTTAGCACTTGTCAACCATTGATATAATAGTCGGGCATGGTGATGCACGCTTGTAATCCCAGTACTGGGGAGGCTGAGACCGGAGGATCTGGGTTCACGGCCAGCCTCAGCTACTTAGTGAGGCCCTCTGCAACTTAGTGAGACCCTGTTTCAAAATAAAGAATAAAAAATAGGGTTGGGGGTGTAGCTCGGAGGTAGAATGCCCCTGGGTTCAATCCCCAGTACTGCAAAAAAAAAAAAATAAATAAAAAAACCAAATGTTTATATTATGTTTTCCATCCAGGAGAATGTGACCATCCTAAGAACAGGAATTTTGATTGATCCCTTGTTATCCCCTCAACACCTAGAAGGATGTTTGGAATAAAACTGATGTTCAGCAGACATTTGCTCAGTGAAGGAATAAATGAATGTTAAAAATATCACACCAGCAGATTTGAAATTTTCTCTGCAGTTTTGTCAAATTTGGCTTTATATATTTTGAGACCATGTTATTATGTGCATATAGATTTGGAGTTGCAATTCCCATAATAAACAAACCTTTTTATAACTGAGAAGTAAATCCTGTTTTAGTAAAACAAAATAATTTATCGTTCTACTTTTAGTCAATTTTATCTGACACTAATATTGCTTTACCAACTCTTTTTTTTTGTTATTTTTCTCCTTCTACATATATATTTCTGACTTTGGCTTTTAACCTCCCTGTATTCTTATGCTTTAGATGTGTCTCTTAAAATTTCATAATTTGAATTTTTTCTAATTAAATCTAATAATTTCATATTTAAAGTAGAGAGTTTAGGTCAGGGACATTTGTTGAGAATACTGATAAATTAAGAATTCTTTGCAACATTCTATCTTGCCTTGCTTTTCTATGTCTTTATCTTTCTTTCTTGCCTTTCATTGAATTTACTGAGTTTTTAATTCCATTTTATTAAAGGATCTAGCTTTTTGTACCTCCAAATATTTTACTGGACTCTGGAGGTCTGTAGTAGTCAAATTATGCAAACATGTCTATGAAATGTATACATTCACATAGCATCCATGCACCATGTCCTCTCTTCTGGGAACTGGTCAGAGAGCACCCACAATATACTGTCTCATGGAATTCAAACACCAACTCTCCCAACCAAAGAAGTCGCTTTTAAGTTTCTGGTGAAAGTGATTCTTTTTTCTTCCCCCATTTTTACCCCCAACCATACAAGTCAGTTACCAAGCATACTGCTCTGAATATCAAGGCGGTCTTAAATTTCAAAAATATGCCTTGTAGCGTTCATGACTTTATTCTTTAAATGACTTTGTGACAAACTGGACTCTTTAGTTATCTGTTGAGATGACAGATTTTTAGGGTCATAGAAAGAGAGTGACTTTGACATGAGTAACAGGAACCATTGCTTTAAATGTGTAAATTAACACTCCTCTGAATATCAATAAGATATAGTTATCCTTCCTCTTGGTCTCCAAAGGACACAGATTGTTCAAAATCCTCTGTGACATTGGCAAGAGAAGAGAAGCAAGAGTTCTATGTGCCCTTTGACTGTGTTTTCCATTGGAATGTGATTAAAGCATATTTTACTTTATTCATTTATCCTTTTCAAAGCCAAATGAAAGTTTGAGCCAGAACAAGCAGTTGAAAGCATCCCGGTGCTCCATCCCTCAAGGGTTCTAGGACTGGTGACAACACAATCACTTCCAGGCAGAAAAATGCAAAGGTGTCAACTCAGGGGTGGTGAGTTATGTACATCCTCACCCACACTCCATGATCCATTGGAAAGGGTGGGAAGTATATGGTCTCTTCCTGTTCACTTACTCAACCTTTCAATGATTCCCCCTTGCATGTGTGTTTCATATACACGAAGTATATATACAATACTTATAATTCATTGATAATATATATATATATATGTGTGTGTGTGTGTGTGTATACATTTATGAGTAAGTATTGGTGTATATGGGGAATGTGTGCTCAGAAATGTTTTCCTAACGGGGCGTGGTGGCGCACGCTTGTAATCCCAGTACTTGGGAGGCGGAGACCAGAGGATCCGGGTTCTCGGCCAGCCTCAGCCTACTTAGTGAGGTCCTCCGCAATTTCGTGAGACCTGGTTTCAAAATAAAGGATAAAAAATAGGGCCAGGGGTGTAGCTCAGAGATAGAATGCCCCTGGGTTCAATCCCCAGTACTGCAAAAAAAAAAAAAGAAATGTTTTCCTGATAAAACTGAGTCTACTGGTTTGTGGGATAGATCTGGAAGCCTGATGGCTCATCCATACCACTCAGGGAGCACAGCCCTATGGGATACCTGGCACAATATTCCAGTTCCTATCTTGGGCCTTTTTTTTTAACCTCATTCCATATGGTTTCCTTGTAGTGATGCTGACACCTTCAGCTGAATCTATTTCCCAGGGTTCTTTCTTCCTATCTTTTCTTTCTTCCTACTCTGTTTGTCCAAGGCCCAGATTATCACCACTCAGTTCCATTTATGGTTTGCATCTTTTCCTCCATTCAAGGAGATGAACAATGTTGCACGATACCTTGTGTAAGTCTTGAATATATTTTTCCTGACTTGAGAAAAGAATGAAGATATCATTAAGTATCAGGGCTCCCTGGGGGCCAGAGACTTTGAGAAGTAGGTGGTATTATTCCCATTATTTGTGTGTGTGTGTGGGGGGGGAGGACTCAAAATGAGGTGACTTTAGTGCAAGGTTATGGAATGAATTGATACATTTTAATCTTACCTTGAGATCCTGAGTCCTATGCTTTGTCCTGCTGGATCCTAAATGAGTTCCTAAAAAGCCATTGACCAGGGACCACAGTGAGGACAACATCCTCCTGGATCCTAAGGTCTGAACGTGTCTCATTAAAAGTGTTTGGGGCCATGGAAAGAGCAAGGTCTTTGAAAACAGACAAAATTGTATTCAGATCCCAGCTTCCTCATCCACACAAATTGCAGGACTTTGACCAGGTACCTTAATCAGGAGAGGCTAGGTTATACTCCAACAAAAATGAGCCCCAAATCTTGAAAACAAGTACTTATTTCTCACTCCCCTTATATGTCCATGGGCAGGTTAGGAGGAGACTCTGCTAATCCTAATTATACATGGACTCAAGCTGGTGAAGCAGATGCCAGAAAATGCGCCCAGGTGACCCAGAAACTAGGTCTTTAGACTTCCACCTAGATGAAACTCGTCACTTACACTCACACGGATACATCTAACCCAAGATGGCAGAGTAGGGGAAGCCCATCATATGCCCAGGGGGAGAAACAAAAATATTTGACATGCATTGCCGATGATGATCACACCAAGTTATTTAACATTCCTGAGCCCAAGTCTTCTATGTAAAACAGGACAGTGATAAGAATAGAAATAGGGCAAATTAGAATTAATGTCTTAATGCAAAAAATACCCGGCACAAGGCTTGGCCAACCATTGAGCCTTAGCAAATATTAATTCCCTCCCACCTGCATTTTCTGCGTGCCCCTCCAGACCTGAGAATAGAGGAAATTGGGAAGAGAATGCCAGGGGCCTGGTTTCCAATTCCACTAAGAAGAGAAAGAAAATGGGTTATAACAGGAGCCAGAGGGCAGGAGGCCAGGGGAGCCAGCCGGCCCCAGGGATCAGACAGAATTTCATTAACCACAGTTTTTTTTTTTTAGTACAAAATAACTAAGTCTAGAAAACCAAGCTGAAGAGAAAGTTCGCAAAGGGGTCACATAGGTAGCCCAGTCTCTCTGAGGTTGGTGCGCAGGATGCATCTCTATGCACGCTGGTGCTTTCATTAACATATTTAATCATGCTTTTATCTTTAATCATCAAATGGCTTAATAGTGTGCATTGTATTCCCAGGCTTGAAATAACAATGGTTATGTGGTTCTGTGATAGATGTTTTTAATAAAATCAGTAATTACCCTTTATATGTGTGTGTGCGTGTGTGTTGTATTCTTATCTTTCCAGTTCCTTTTTAATTGTGGCTTTTAGGTATGTGAGACAAAAAATAAGACTAAGGTAGGATCCTCAAAATAACATGGATTTTGTTTTGTTTGGTTTGTTTTAGGAGTGCCTGCCAAGTGGAAGGAAAGGTGGATCCAAAAGTGTGGATTCTAGTACAAGTTCCACTGGAAAAAAAAAAAGCCAGGGAAGGGTAAGGAGCCCTGGGTTCACAGCCATGACAATGTGGGCTTGAACCCCAGCTGTGTGAGAGAGGGCCAGCTGCAGAACCTCTCTGAGCTGAATGTCTAAATCTGCAAAACAGCACAGCAGCATTCTTCATAAAGCTACTCTGAAGAACAGAAAGGTGTTTACAAAGTGACTTTATTCATAAAAAATGAAGCTGCCTTTCATCATGTGTACCAGGAACTATCCTAAGTCATTTACAAATATTAACTCAATCTGCAATGATAAATTAACCAAGATAGGTACTTTGAGTATCTCTAGCTTATGGTAAGTAAACTCAGGCTCAGAGAGGTTCAGGAACCTGCCCATCATTCCACAGCCGTTAGGTCACAGAGCTGGGATTAGAACCCAGACAGGCTTCCTAGAGAAATTCATGCCCAAGGCTGCTCTGAACAGGTGAACAGTTTCTGCTTTTGTTATTGGTCCCATAAGCACATTTTTGCTTAACAGTCCTGGCTGCTGACTGGTACCCGCAGCCGTTATGTGTTGTACACCTGCCCTTTGCATGTGTCCTTTGACTTAATTTGCTTCTAATCAAGCTGCCTTGTGGGGTAAAGTGTTCCCTATATTCATCCTTCAGTGCCTGATGTAGAATTGGCCTTTATTTATTCTCACTGTACTTCACCCTGCCAAGTAGTTCAGGATTTAAAAATACAATACATCTGGCTCTGTCTAACTACATTGTTGAAGGCAAGTCACTCTGAATCTAAGTTTATCTCTCTGTAAAATGAGGCAACGCATTGTACCTGCCTTTTTATAGACTGAAATGATGGAAAAATACTACCATCTCCCATTTATTTAGCAAATATGAATCAAGCACTCATGCAGTGTGGTCTCTCCAAGGATAATCAGTACTGTCTATATTTCAACTACTTCTTCCTGGAGGGAGGACTCATGAAGGAAGTGTGTGTGTGTGTGTGTGTGTGTGTGTGTGTGTGTGTATGTGTGTGTGTGTGTTTACTGGAAATTTAACCCAGGGGCATTTTAATTCTGAGTTACATCCCCAGCCCTTTTTATTTTTTATTTTGAAACAGGATCTTGCTAGATTGCCAAGAGGCTTGCTAAGTTGCCCAGGCTGGTCTCAAACATGAGATCCTCCTGTCTCAGCTCCCCCAGGTACTGTGACTACAGGTGTGTGCCATCACTAGAGGTCAGGAATTTTAATCAATCCTCACATGCCAGTCCAGGGGTCACTGGTCATGTAGGTAGAGGCAGCACTGGGTAAAGAAAGAACATGGGCTCTTCCACTTGTGGCTGGACATGTCCCCTCATTTTCTGAGTCCTAACTATAATATAGGGTTGCCCTAAAAGAATTTGAGATCATGAAAATGTACAATATTGTGCTGGGCACAGGCCATGGGCATGGAAAAGGATTATCTGTATGCCCAAGAGACAAGGACCTCAAAGGCACGTTGTGCTGGGTATAAAAGCACCACCATCTTGCATAACATCTTCATATGTTCCTTTTTTAAAAATACTTTTATTGATGCATTGCAATTATATATTATAGTGAGATTCCAAGTGATACAAACATGCATGCACACACCACTTGGTGTGTTTCCCTCCTCATCTCACCCGACTCCCACCTCCTCCCTCCCCGTACATGTTAGTAAGATTGGTAGTGATGCCTTCATCTATGGACATACTGTTATTTGAACTGTTTCCTTCCTCCCCACTTCACTCCCCCAATCCCCTTCCACTATTCTAAACTCCAATGGAGTGATAGAGGGGGCTTAGGGGATGGAGATGGGAGGGATAGAGACATAAAGAAGGTAACAGTTTAATAGTGCTATATATGTATATGAAATTACCAATGCCAATCTCAACGACGTGTACGGGAAGGGGAGGGAGGGAGTGGGATGTGAAGAGAACTGCACCGAGTGTCGTGTGCATGTATATTCCTATCACTCTATACCTCAGTGAGATATATAATTACAATGCACCAATAAAAGTACTCAAAAAAAAAAAAGGAAAGAGACCTCAGATAAATGAGGAAAAAGACTTGCATGGCATCTTAGTACTTAAGTCCAAGGCACCATTGTCTGCTTCTAATACCCACCACCCTTGAAAAATGCCCCAAGAAGAACTGGCTTGTATGACCACAGCAGTACCCATAACTTTGTAGAACAATGCATTCCTGGGGTCTTTCACTGCCTGGGAACAATAGCTTGTAGCCTACATCCTCCTGGAATAATCTGGATTGTTTCCTGGGAATGCCATGAATTTCTGGGACTTTATTTGGGTTAAAATTCATCTGCAATTTCACCTTCCTATGAATTCATACCCTACAATGTGTTTTTTAAAAGAGCCCCTCCTTACAGAATCACACAAGGTAAGAGAAAGGCATTGACTAACCACACCAGTTATGCTATGGTGTCCACACAAGAACCTGGACCCCAAGAAGGAAGTTATTTTTCCAGCCCCAAAAGGACAAAGTAAAATAACCTTTCCCATTATCTCCCTGGGCCAGAAATAAGACAAAGGGACAAAGCTGAGAGAATAAAGGCAAATCACTCCGATTGCACGTCACAGAGCGGTGGGACCTGGCGAGCAGGTGGGAGAGCCATTTCCTCCTATTCATTCTACAGAACAAATTAGAGGAAAGCCACATTCCTCAGCTAGAGCAGGCACAAAAACTCAGAGCTTAAAATAACCCTAAAGCAAAAGCATTAGTACAGACCTTGCCTTTTCTGCAAATAATGGTAAAGGTCCAGATACAAGAGTCATCTTGGCAAACCAATATGAGACAGTAACAGGGGGAAGTCCAGGGCAGGAGAACTCCAATGCTCCAGGGGAAGAGAAATCCGAGCAATGCCAGGACAGAGACCATTGCCCTACATGGAGCTGACTGGAGGTCTTTACCGAATGCACTAGAGAGAGAACTCATAGTGTGAGGCTGTGTTGACAATGTGTTGGGGTCCAACCTTCTAGAGATATGGTCAACAGGCTGCAAATTGAAATGTATTAGCTCTTAGTCTATTATCTGACACAGTTATTGCTGGGGTGGTCCCTTCACTAGGGCCTGGATAAAGACTCCAAAATAAATATCTGGAGATCAAATTGATTGTAACTGGCATGATTTGGGTGCCAAATAAGTAATAACTAGTAAAGCACCCTTTTTCTTTTCTTTTCTTTTTTAGAACAATGTCTTTCTTAGCAAGGTGTATTTCCATCTGAAAATGCTACACCCTGGACTCTAGTACTGCCTCTTATTTTCTATTTTTTTTTTTTTTTGGTACTGGGGATTGAACCCAGGGGCATTCTACCTCTGAACTACACCCCCAGCCCTATTTTATTCTTTATTTTGAAACAGGGTCTCACTAAGTTGCAGAGGGCCGCACTAAGTAGCTGAGGTTGGCCGCAAACCCGGATCCTCCAGTCTCAGCCTCCCAAGTACTGGGATTACAAGTGTGTACTACCACGCCCGGCTATGTCTCTTATTTTCTAAATCTAGGCCAAGTTCTAGCCAAAGATGGAGAAGCACCTCCATTCCAGAAGCACCTCCATTTTTCAACTGAGAACAAGAATTAATTGTGTACAGTGTGTAAAGTGTGCACACGATGCTTGGATGTGAGATCAAATTCCAAAGGCACAAAGATGAACTAGAAAAGGCTGTACCCCTACCCTCTCCCTGAGTTGAGTTATATATCCTGTTTCTCTCCCTGGAGCCCACTCACCTTCAAAATTTGGGGTCCTACTTTCTAGAGATATTTTGTACTTCAGCATATGCATGTATATTTTAAATTAGCATACAAAAAGGTTTATTTGGGTGGGTTACAGTTCTGTGAATTTTAATTCTCTGGATTTAGATTTCATGTAACCACCATCACTCTAGGGATCCAACACAATTTCATCACTGCAAAAAAAAAAACAACAATCACTGTGCCAATTACCTCCAGTTCCCTTAAACAAGTTATTATTTTTATATTTTTCTTATTTTATTAATTTATAGATACTTTACTTTCTTTTGTCTACTTCCTTTTTTTTTAAAAAAATTGATTTTTTAATATACATTTATTGGTGCATTGTAGTCTCCCATCACAATGAAGTTCAGAGTGGTAGGGACATACATGCACACAGTACTTGGTGAGCTTCTCCCTGCACCCCACCTCACTCCCTCCCCTTAATTTCATATGATACTGAGATTGGCATTGATAATTTTGTATATGTACACTGAGTCAATCAAAGTGTTTCCTTCATCAAGTCTCCCCCCACCTCCCTCCCTTAAACCCTTTCCATCATTCCACTGGGGTTTCTCCTCCTTTATCTGGAGTCCCTCTTGTATCCCAATTACTCCCCAGCTTCCACGCATGAGAGAAAAACATATGACCCTTCACTTTCCATAACTGGCTAATCTCACTTAGCATGATATTCTCTAGTCCCATTCATTTTCCTAAAAATGACATAATTTTGTTCTTCTTTATAGCTGAGTCGAAATACCAAAGAAATTTTCTTTTTTTTTTTGTGGTACCGGGGATTGAACCCAGGGGCGTTCTACCTCCGCGCTACACCCCCGGCCCTACTTTTTATCCTTTATTTTGAAACCGGGTCTCATGAAGTTGCAGAGGGCCTCACTAAGTAGAGAGAGAGAGAGAGAGAGAGAGAGAGA
>PVJS01057583.1:0-12005 GCA_004027185.1 Glis glis | reverse complement strand
GCTCTCGCTCTCTCTCTCTCTCTCTCTCTCTCTCTCTCTCTCCCTGTCTCTCTCTCTCTCTCTCTCTCTCTCTCTCTCTACCTAGTGAGGCCCTCCGCAACTTTGTGAGACCCAGTTTCAAAATAAAGCATAAAAAAATGGGGCCGGGGGTGTAGCGCGGAGGTAGAATGCCCCTGGGTTCAATCCCCGGTACCGCAAAAAAATAAAAAATAAAAAAAATGAAAAAAACAGAGTATGCAGATATAACATGTTTTTCTAGCTTGTTGCAAAATATTCCCTTAATATAATATATTTAATAACAATAAATGACAATCTCCATCAATTAATACCACTTTTTCTATGACAAAAAATAGAATTACATTAAGACAAAGTTATAGGTTTCATATCTCAATTTAGACTTTATCCTTGTATGTATCATAGAAATAATATTAATTAACTTTGATAAAATATATTGTTTCATAAAATATGGTTTAAATTTAATTCATAAAACTATTCTCTCTCTCTTTCTCTTTTTTGGTATTGGGGATTGAACCCAGGGGCACACTACCTCTGAGCTATACCTCCAGCCTTTTATTTATTTATTTATTATTTATTTATTTATTTATTTATTGAAATAGGGTCTAGCTAGGTTGCTGAGGGTCTTGCTAAGTGGCTGAAACTGGCCTCAAACCTGAGATCTTCCTGTCTCAGCCTCCCAAGTAGAGGTATACCCAGCTTTGTTTAATTGTTTAATAAGCTATTGTCTGCAGAAATGATTCCTCCAAAATTTGTATGTTGATGCCTTAACCCCCCATACGTTAGAATATAAGAAGTTGTATTTGGAGATAAAGTCTTTAAAGGGATAAATATGTTAAAGTGGGTCTTGAGGTGGACCCTAATTCAACAGGCCATGTCTTTGTAAGAAGAGATGAGGACACAGACGACCCACACAAAGAAAGGCCAAGGAAGGTACAGAGAAGACAGAGCCATCTAGAGCCCTAGAATGAAAACAAACCTGCTGACATCTTGATCTTGGACTTCCAGCCTCCAGAACTGTGAGGAAATAAATTTCTAATTTTTCACCCACCTGGTCTATGATATGTCTTTAAGGTAATACCATTAAACTCATACAAGGGACACATGCACAAAATAACTACAACTACTTTTCTGTTTGTGCTTAAGATTATAATAAAGTGAGTTAAATCATCTGAAGGCTTAGCACAATCTTATTTTGAATATATTTCTCAAAAATCAGATGAATACTTTTCTAAAGATTGAAATATCTGGCATATGAGCCTCCATTCCTATAAACATGGCAGTGTTTCCAGTGAGACCCAAATATAATTTCAAAGTTCTTCTCAAAACTGCTAATCTGAGTTGGCACAAGTCATGGAAATTGTTTTGTTATGTATGACCAGGAGGATGTGGCATTTTAAAACTACTCAAAATTTAAACTGCTGAATAATGAATAACTGATATTTCTTGATATAGTTCTACATCATATACCAATATAACTTTTCAAGTAATAAATATTGAAGAGTATTTTCTTTAAAAGGTTTCATCAAAAACATTGATCAGTTACTCAATACTAACATTAATTATTAAATGGATTAATTTGTTTGACTCCAATTTTTAAATTTTCTTTTATTGTATTTTGTGTCATAATTATCAGGAACTGTGAGGGTCTGCAGTTTTCCTCTACTTACAAGCTGTTAAATTATTCTGTCATTGTGTTAAGGATTCTGGCAAAAGACCTGAGATTCCTGATCAGAGATAAAGGATAGTTTATCACTCATAGCATGAATAATATAGCCAGTTTCTCAAACCCTGATTCATATCAGGAGATGAGAACACCATGATGCCGACATGTTCAGTGGTATGGGTAATAGAAAAAAATCCACGAACCTAGAAAACCCAAATCTTTTCTAATGGACAGTGAGCATTCCTGCCTTTGCTCCAGAAAGAGACATTAACTTTATGATACTATTCAGGAAGTGTTCCTGATCTGGGTTCCAGAAGACACTTTCTGTTTGTTTGTTAAACAGATGTCCTTGAAAAGATTGTCTGGAACAGATGCCAGTCTGTGTCTTTGCTTGAAAGCTGTATAGAAATGCAAGAGATCCATGAAGAACTGTCTCACAATCATATCTACTCTTTTCTGCACCATCTTGCCTTTGGATGAATTTTCTCATTAATACACTACTCCTTTGTTCACTTTAATTAAACTGACTGACAGAGGCTGGGACCAAATGCACTCACAATGCCTCATATAGCATTTAATTAGGACTACTGTCAACAGAATCCAAGCAACAGGATGAGGCCAACCAGCAGTGATGACCTCAGCCATATTGGCTCTGATCCTCTACCCTCACTGCTGAACCCACTGGGCCAAACAAATCCTCCACCAACATAAATAATTAGGGTATACTATAGGAAAGAGGGAGGTCTTCTTTTCCTTTTGCTTCTATGTGGGATTTTTGGCTGGATCTAGGAAACTGGTTTATACAAGAGCTGATTAACAAGAGAAAAATAAAATGATTTTACATTACATTTAATTAATGTTACATGTACATAGGGATTTTCACAAGAGAATGAAGTTCAAATACATGAACAAAGCATGATACTTTTTTATATTATGTAAAAAAATAGCAATAAATTTGTGAAGGATAACAGGACAGATGCATATCTGGACTGTTGTAGTAAATTCTAGGGATGTTATTAAGAGATATATGGGTGGGGGAATTATAGAACCCAGTGGAGATTAAGGTTACTTAAGGTTTTAGTTAGTCAGGTTAATCGGAGCCCCAGTTACCAGTCTTTGGTAATCAAGGCTATTTTGCAGCCTTAGTATGTGAAGGACATCCCTCCCAAAATTGGGGAAAGACAAACCAAGTGATCTTTTCTGGAATTCCAGTTACATGAGTAATTTTAGCTTTAAATAATCAATATACAAATATGGTATGTGCTGTGGTTAGATATATAATGTCCCCTGAAGAGCTCATGTATTAAGACTCAGAGTTGATGTAATTAAGTCATGAGGGTTGTAATCTCAGTGGATAAATCCATTGTAATACATTTCTGGCAAATGGGGTGTGGCTGGAGAAGGTGAGTCCCTGAGGTATGGCCTTAGGGACTGTGGTTTTGTCTTTGAAGTCCCTTGCTTGCTTCTTCTCTCTTGCTTCTGGTCACCATGATGTAAGAGCTGAGCACTTACTCGCTCCCTCTCTCTGCTTCCCACCGCCATGCCCTGAGCTCTGCAGATGTAACCCAACCTCATATGGACTGAAACTCTGAGATCTCAAAAAAACTGTGAGCAAATCTTTCTTCCTCTACGTTGTGTGGTCAGTTGACTTGGATTATAGCAGTGGGAATGTTGACCGAGAGTATATTTTGAGATGGTATGTCTTTAACTCCTTTAATACTATAGAACACCAAAAAACTTTCTCTTTAAGACTCTGCTCTGACCTTTCTTCTTGTCCTTTCTTCTGGCACAGGAGAGCATCTCCAGCAACTGCATAGCCTCTGATTTCTCTCACAAGAAGGAAGTCTAAGGAAACTGTTATTCAGATACAAATCTGGCTAGTGAGTTGAGTTTAGCCAGAAACCCTTCTAGGGCATAAGTGATGTCATGGACTATTTTAGCTTAAGACAAGGGTATATCTAATACCACCTTTCCTAACTATATGACTCCTATTATAAGGATAATTTTTCTATGCAGTGCATATAAATAAGGCAACTTTAAGTACTACTTCATTTATTCCCAGTTACCTAATGGCTACATGACCCACTATTGCTGTTCCTTAAATATTTGAAAGTCTTGTATGCCCATACTTAAGGTACAAGTCAATATATTTTTAGGAGAAAATCAAATGCTTGTTTCTATACAGAAAGTAAAGTCCTGGGTGCACATGGTACTCCCAGAAAGAAAGCATTGTTTATACTTATCAAGACTCACAAATGGAGTCTAAATAAATTGGAACATCATAGATTGGCATTTATTCCAATACTGGTTCTTGGACAACTGGTAGGGTTGAACTGGTTCCCCAGTTCAGTTATAATACTTGAATCTATTCCTCATTTTTTGAGGCACTACTGAAGAGCAATCAATCTAATATGTCATATTTTTATACTCTTCCAGTTGGGCCACATTTGTTCATCCCACTTAAAAAAATGTTAACAGGTGTTGACAAGTTTTTAGAGTAGAACATGCAGGATCTAAGATCGACTCTTGCAGTTGTAATACTTCTTGATGTGGTTAAGGGGAATGTCAATCAACTCATCATCAGAATTGTCTGTAGGAAGTTGGCAGATCCAACAGTCAGTGGATGGGTGTGCAATAGTTTTGGAAAGTGTCACCTGCATGCTTTCTTTTATGAGAAAGTCTCCAGGGGGTATTCTGAAAGGCAATGAGAATATCCTGTGATGGTTGGTCTGGTTTGTCAACTTGATCCACCTAAGATCACGTGACTTTGGTTGTGTAACAGCAGATTGAACCAGAAGTCCTGCCCTGAATGTGGGCAGCAGGGTTCTGATAGGTGCAGGACTTAGATAAAAGGAGAAAGCCGTGTAGAGGGAGCCATGACTCTTCCTGCAGAAAATGCATCTGCTCTCATCTGAGATCGTCGGTCTCCAACCTTGCCGTTTCCTTGAAGAGCTTCTTGATCTTCTGCTGTCATCTGAGATCGTCGGCCTCCAGACTTCGAGATGAAACTTCACCATCGTTTCTCGGAAGAGCTTCCTTATCTTCACATCTTGGACTGGACTGAATTGGTGGTTGCTTCAATCCTAAGGCTTCAGCTCTTAGACCGCCCGACCAGCTACTGATTCTTCAGACTCTTCACGTGCAGTCGAAACTCAGGACTACATTGTGAGCTGATCTAATAAATCCCTTTTTCATATACTCATTCTGTGAATTCTGTTAATCTAGTGAACCCTGACCAATACATATCCTTTATTCCTTGTATCTTCCAGAATCTGAGGAGTCCTCTCCCAGAGTCCCAATGATGTTGATCTTTCTCTACTACCAAATAGTGTGTCTCAGCCCATTAGCTATAACTTTATAATATAATATAAAGATTTTTTCTTTTTTTTTCAGTGCTGGGTATTGAATCCAGTGGCACTCTACAACTGAGCTATATTCCCAGCTCAGTTGCCTAGCCTGGCCTAAAACTTGTAATCTTCTTACCTCAGGTTCCCAAATAACTGGGATTACAGGTATGTGCCACCACACATAGCTAACTTTACTTTTTTCCCAGCCAATTCTACTTGCATTCAGCACTTTCATGCAGATGGGTCATGTGAAAGTGAGACAAGGACATTTTTATAAGATGAACAGAAGAGACACATTAGACCTGCACCTTGACTCACATGCACCTCTTGTAGACTGTTTCAGAGAACAGCTCACTCAACCAAGTGGCCACTATCTTCAAGATCTAGGATGGTCTTAATCAAGCAAGAAAATCCAGGTGTCTGAGCCAGACTTATGTTTGAATTCCTGAGCCTTCTTTTGGCTGTGCTGCTACCTAGAGAGTATTCCAACCAGACCAGTTTGGGATTGCTATTATGAGTAAGAAAGAAACACAATGCCCAGGAATAGTCTGGATGAAATTCTAAATTTTTAAAATTTCTCTAAAAGAAAACCCACTCCTTTTAACCTGATCACTAAAATTTCTCTAAAGAAAACCAACCCCTTTTAGCCTGATCATTATTCTAGAAGTATCGTCTAAAGGAGATGGTCCTTCCTGCAACAGCCATATTCAGTGGCTAAACTGCCTTATTAGGTATGTGATATATGAACCAGGAGGAAATGAATAAGATAGAGTAGGGATTTTTGTTTATTTGTTTGTTTGTTTGTTTGTTTGTTTGTTTGTGAATTTGAGGTCCCCATTCCAACACTAAGTCATACCAGATGTCTGTGAATAAGGAACAGGAAAATTTCATGGAATAGCCTAGCTACTATTCCACTGTTGGTTTTTTCTCACCACTCTCACCATGCGAATGGTCTGGAAAGTCAAACAAAAGGCATAGGTAAGTTTTCTAGCACCACAGGGTACGGCTGTAATCAGTTGATCAAGCTAAAGGATGCATCTCTTAACCTGAAGAGGTGTCCATTGTGCTTTGGAAGTAAAAATTGCAGTGAACAAGGTTAAACAGGTAAAGAATAGTTTACTCAAGGCTGTTGCTATAGGGGGAGAAATAGAACATTTTGAATCAACTCCACTGAAACAAAGGACCGGAGAGCTTTTGAGAGCTGGAGTGGATGGATTTTTAGGACAGTTGTGTTGACTAGTTGACCTTGCTCAAGTGAAAATTTCTCTTATCTTTATGATAGGAAGTAGTTTTACAATTTCAGCAAGGCTTTCACCAAAGTTAGGCTTCTAACTTCTCTAAGAGATTGGGAGCTATTTTCCTTAATAGTTACATTTCATGGGACTAATCCCCAAGTTCTTGAGAAGTCCTAGCTTATAAAACTAAAAAGAGATTTTCATAAAAAGAAAAAAAAAGTATCTCAAGAAAAAAATGTCTCAAGAGAAAATTTTACAATAAAAAGTTAACTAAAGCAAATGATAAGAAAAGGGAAGTAAGGGACTTCTATGATTAAGGTTCTTGGATTCAGTAAAGGCCAGGATAAGGAAGATGTCAAGAGAGGCAGGAAGAAACTCAGTCTAAAGTTTAGTGAAACTACTTTGATCAGTAGGGAGGCCCACAAATAGCCCCAGAATGGGTCAAAGATCTGATGTAGTCAGTTTCATAGGGGGAGCCAGGAGCAATGACTGATGCAATGTGTCCTCTCTCAAAGGATCATTAATTTCTCAGCTCCTGGCAGGAGTTCTAAGTCTAGCAATGCAATGGTATTCTTTATAGAAGAAAGAGTTCTTTTCTTTGTGTCAAGTCTATGATGGTAGATGGGTTTCTGCATCTGTTATTGATTCTTATGGTGTCCTTACTGGGTTGGTGTTTCAGAGAATTCGAGGAATGACACCCACAGACACCAGAAGGGCGAGCAGGGAGTTTATCGTAAAGAGAGCAGGAGAGTAAAAGAAGCATTAAATCACCCCTGTGGGCAGTAGGGACTTTGCTGCCCAGCAGCTGCCTTCTGGTCACTACTCAGGAGTGGCCCAGCTGAATGTGATCAACTACACACTGCTTTCTCCCAAAGTCCACGTGATCTACCAAGACAGTTGCAGATTACCCCTAGGGACCTAAGCTGGCTCTGGTGTCCAGCGGATGCCTTCTGGTTGCTACCCAGGGGCAGCCCTGATCAAGCGCCATCAATTGCATGCCATCTTATCCCAGAGTCCACAAGATCTGCAAGAGAGAGAGAAAAGCTCCTAAAGGAAGGGTCTCTCAATTGGGTAACCTGATGGACCTGAGATTTTTAGGGGTTTATATCCTTATTTGAGTTTCCCTCTCTCAGCTGGGGGTACCAGTGACATCCAAACCATGTTGATTTTTCTTTTGAATTGTCCAATTAGGAAATGCCTCATCTTGAAGGGTCATGCCCAGTTCAGGTAACTTATTCATCCTTGGTGGCTGAGGTAGTTTCCTGGGATTTAAGTAGTGTCAACATATGGCCTGGAACATTTTGAGTCTTGCAAACATCTTGTTGTCTCTCAGGCAGTTTTTTCCTGTTGACTCTCAGGTGGTTTAATCTTGTTAACCCTCAGGAAGTTTGATCTTCCTACCCTATCTGCCTATTGTCTTTCTACCTCTCATTATGCTGATAAATCTGTGCTGTGATAGTAGCATTCTGAGTGATGTGGGTTGATCAGCAACTTGATTCTGGTGGGTGTCATCAGGGAACAGAGCCTGACTGTGGACATCTACATGAGTGGTGCAGATGGTTCAATCAACATCATGATTTGTTTCAACTATTGATGGCTGCAAAAGGATTGCTTTATTCTGACAATCGGTAAATGGTAGACCAAATAGCTAAGCCATTGCCAATAGCCTGTCAGGAAAAATGTATTTTTTAAAAAATGGTTCATATGTGTGACTATTAGATTGTGTTATGAGAAAAGCCTTTAGTTTATTCCTACTGAGCAGAACAAGCATGTCCATTTTCAGTTCTGAATATCTTGTATTAGGTTGAACTGCAGAAGCCTAGTAGATACCATCGGGTTTCAGTGCAGCTGAAATATCAACAAAATTGTCCAGGCATTTAGAGGAACCTCTGCAAATTTAAGGCTCTGCTTAGTCATTGTCTTTGCTTCAGTGGTTGGAACAGGGAGTAGTGTTTGACCCAGTTTCAAAGACTCACTTCCTTCCTTCCTTCCTTCCTTCCTTCCTTCCTTCCTTCCACCCTACCTCCTTTCCTCCCCCCCCTCTTTCTTCTTCTTCTTCTTCTTTTTTTAATGGCTTATTGCTAAGGCCAAGCTGGCTCTAATTTGCTACTTAATCTTTTAGTCCGAGTTGACACACTCGATGGAATGTCAGGTTTGAGTCACCAGTATTCATGAATCAGGTGAACAGTTTTATCTAGAGCCTGGTAGCAAGCTAACAGCTGTTCTTGAAAATGGGTTTAGCTGGTAGGTGTATCTGGTGGGCAAGTAGTCCAAAACTCTAAGGGGCTGCTCTGGGTAAACACTGTGTTCTTTTGCCAGAAATTCCTACCTACCAGATCATCAGTCTGAGAGACTGATGGTTCTAAGGATTCTTTAGGGTTGTTGGGTCCCAGGGTAGTGTACCAGAGCTGACTGGACAGCTCCTATGGCAGCCTTTTGGTTTGTGCCCAACCCAAAGGATGCTGCCTAGAATTCTAGCCTAGATACAGAGAACGAAGTAGAATGTCCAGGTGAGATTCATGATATCTCCAATACCAAAAGAATCCAGTAAGACATTGGATCTACTTTTTAATGGTCATGGTGAAGAGATAGGCATTTTTCATGGACTGTAGGAGACACCTTAATTGTGAATCTGACCACATGCTTTCAAGGAACTGTTTTTGGCCACTGAGGCCTTTTTTTGTTGGGATTGATCAGTCACTCTTGCTGTCAAGTGTTGGGTAACCCTGTTGTCATGGTTGTGAGACTCATGTTCTGACTTCTTGATCAACAAGATACCATCCCTATTGTGAAAGATATGGGTGCCTGAATGTGCAGGCACTTGCACTAAATTTTTATCTGGCATATCAGGGGAGTTTGTTACACTAACACTTCTCTACATTTAACTCTTTCTGATGGGAATCCCCTCTGATACTTGTGGCATAAGGAAATACAATCATAAACGCAGAAATTCCTTGGATACAATCAGATGAGAAAGAATCAGTCCAAAGAGCTCCATCTATATCATTATTTTAACTTCCCTTCTCATTCAATGCTTTTCTCAAAGCACATAGTCAAAATTAGGCACTCTTTCTCCCATGGAAAGGATGGTGACTAGGATGTCCATATAATATAGCCATAAAAATTTGAGTCCTTCCCCTCCCTGAAATTACCAGCGTATGTGAATAGGTATGTATGATCATTGGCCAGCCCTGGTGACAGGGAGATCACTGCCTCACCCCTACTTACCTCTGCACTGTCAGGGTAGAGAGTAAGGGCAACATTGGTGGGGAAAGGCAGCCTGGAAGGTGAGAGGGGCTCTGTGTATGCAATGCATTTACTTTTAGTTCTAGGAACTACCCAGACACCTAGAAATCAAGGCAATGCTTCCTATTGTATACCAAGGTCCTGGTTGCTTACCTCATTTATTTCAGGTTGGGAGACTCCTTGGACCAGCAGCCATACTATGTTTCCTTTGGTTCTACCCATGCTGCCTGCTGCCCATTGTTATCCTAACAGCCCTTTCTCTTTCCACCCAGGGGAGAGTGAGTGGTAACCACAGCACCATTTTGGCAGCTCATTTCACTTGTAATGCTCACTGTTAAGCCTTCATAGACAGGTGTGAAAGTGAGAGACTCCTACTCCCACTTCTCCATCCCCAGCCTACCACTTAGGGGAGTATCTACCAGATGTCCCTAACAGACACGGAGCCTTGTCATTCCTCTTCCAGAGAGCCACATTTTGGGTTGATATTCTATCCTCCCTGCCCTAACTATAAGGAATCATCTGAAATTTTACCCTATTTCCAGGCCAAGGAGTCACTCTGCCTCCATTTCATGGATGCTGGGAGACACAAGACTACTGGGTCAGAGATAAAGAATTCACAGAGGTGATACAAATGAGCTTGGATGAACGCTTCTGTACATAGTGGGTCGTGTGGCATAAGAGGAAAACTCTGATCTATGGGGACCTGAATTTGCTCTACTAAATTGTAAACACGCTTCCTATTACTCTGGAAGAACACACTGTTCCTGTCTTCCAAGGATGTTCACTATACAAATGTCCTTGGAAGGATAATCTGGAGTAAAGGACAAACAGCGCCTCTGCATGTAGGATGCAGAAACGCAGGAAGCCTGTGGAGAATAATTTCTCAAGAATATTGTAATGATTATAACAAATATAGGACTTTAAAATAACCTTAAAAATGGGAGCTGTAAATTTTAATAGTCTACTTCCTTTGAGTCCTTATTTCTAGACTATAAAACAGATGAAAAAGTCTCCATTGTATAAAACTCAGGATTCACCTTCATTTTCTCATTATAGCCATTATTTTTATAATCTCAGAAATCCGTTAAACAAGGTTTTAAATTTTTCAAATTTAATTAAATGTGGATATTTTACTCAAATCATATTGTTGAATATTCAATTTTACCATAAGTTCATGCAGATGTGTTGTCTTTTATAAATGGGACGATGCTCTGTAACTCACTGCATGGTTTTCATAAATATGCACTGATGACTTTGCTTTTAATCTTCAGTGTCTTCCTTTGAGGTAACTATTGTTTTTGTCTGAATCTTTAGTCAGCTCTGACTTGATTTGCTTCTGCTTTCATTAATTTACAGCTTGAGGTTAGTGTGATGACAGCATAAAAGGGAATAGTTATCTGTATCTGAGGCTTCGTTATTATCGGGGCATCTACACTGCCGATGATTGCTTTATGAAAGCCTGGGGGATAGTAATAACATGCAATGATGTCAATTATGGTGGCCTCTGATTATTTTTCAAAGATGGTGATATCAGTACTGCCTTAGGAAAGCAGACACTTTGATCATTTTCCCAGGCTTGGAATGGATTCTTAGTGACAGCTTAGGTTGGTACGATGCCATGTGGTGGCAGTCTAGATGACCAGGGTGAGAGCTGCCATTGATCCTTATGAAATAGAGCATAGCAAAGAACAAAGCTAACTGGACTTCAGAAGCCAACCAGAAAGCACTTTAGAATGGGATGGAAGCCTTTTCTGTGACACCTGTCAATATTTTTCTGGTTGGAATCTATATTAATAAAATATATCTACAAGTTACATTAAATCTGTATCTTTAAGATAAGAGATAAGAATATGAAATTGGCCTTATTTTTAAAGTTGACTCAAATGCTTTTTCAAATTAACCTCTATTCTCTATTACCATTCTATTATGTCTATCAATGCCTTGATAAAGAGGCAGGTAGACAATTGACATCAAGAAATTCTGTTCAAGGGAATTAACTGTAAATGTTTAATGAAATATGGTTCCTAGAATGGAGGATAGGTGAAAGAACCTTCTGAATCCTAATAGTTTAACTAGACAGCACAGAACTAACTAGAAGTTTATATGTTAGTATCACTATATTGCAAAAGTGATTTTATATTGGTTGATTATGTTTTCTGTGGTTGATGTTTAAAGATACTCCTTCAAAGATCAGGATAGATGACAGAGATCAAAATAGGACTGAAACTGTAGTTGGAAGGGCCAAATATCCAAAATGACTAAAAAAGAAAATAGATGCCACACAGGGCATGACAGCCATTTGTGCCTGCTCAGCAAGATAGCTTTGGTTGGCATTCCTTAGAATATTGAGAGTCTTAAAATGACAGCTGGTAAGAAAGTAGTGAATCCATGGAATTACTGTCATAAACAATGTGTATATGTGAGATTATACCAACAGCATTCTCAGTGCTACATGTGGGGGGGAGGCGGGGGGGAGGGACACCAAGAGCTGTGTGC
>PVJS01057582.1:0-12023 GCA_004027185.1 Glis glis | reverse complement strand
ATAAAAAAATAGGGCCAGGGGTGTAGCACGGAGGTAGAATGTCCCTGGGTTCAATCCCCAGTACCACAAAAAAAAGAGAAATGTACATTTTATTTTTTCATTTTAATTTTTGTTATTTTTCTTTGCAGTACTGGGGATTGAACCCAGGGGCATTCTACCTCTGAGCTCCACCCCCAGCCCTATTTTTTATTCTTTATTTTGAAACAGGGTCTCACTAAGTTGCGGAGGGCCTCACTAAGTAGCTGAGGCTGGCCGTGAACCTGGATCCTCCTGTTTCAGCCTCCCAAGCACTGGGATTACAAGCACCACCATGCCCGGCTGACTATATCTTTTAAAGTATGGAATGATTGGGAAAAAGGAATTAATAGAAATTAGTAACCTGTTGTAAAAGTTTTCTCAGCTACTATCTGAGTTATTTCATTCTTGCACTTGACTGCTAAACTTCCAGGTCCCTACCTGTGCTAGTCAGTTTTCTATTACAATAACAAATATGTAAGGTAGTTAATTTATAAAGGAAAAATGTTTATTTTGGCCATAGTTTTAGAGGTTTCAGTCTGGATCGGTTGGCCATTCTGTCTTGGGTCTGTGGTGGGGCAGCACATCCTGGGCAGAGTGTGTGGCAGAACAAAAGTGCTTACACAGCAGCCAGGGACCAAAGCGAGAGCAAGCAGGGAGCCAGGGTCCCCCAATCCCCTTCAAGGGAAGACCCATAAAAGTCCTCCCACTAGACCCCATATCTTAAAGTTTCCAACACCCACTAGTAGAACCACCCTCGGGATCATACCTTTAAACACATGGGCCTTTGGGGAACACTTGAGATACAAAGTATAGCATTACTGAAAGTTCTCCAGGTATTCCATCTTGGCCTTTATTTGTATGTCATTTATGCAGAGAAATTTAACTCCATCAACACACAAATTTTGCCTTCTCTTGGTAATCCTTTATGATTGTGTCTGAATTTGTGAAGACTCAGCAAAATAGAATTGATAAATATACCATGTGCAACAGCAGAAAATTTTAAATATTTTTTCACATGATTCATAATCATTGATATTTCAAATGCACTGTAGTTTCTGACATGAGAAATTTGATCTAGAATGAAATAAAGGAGCAGTTGGCCTCATGGATGTTGGTGTAGAATCAGAGCACCTCACCCAGTGGTTAGATTACCAAGCAGCCTTCTAACCTCATAGCCAATTTCCAGGACAAAGCTCTCTTGTTTTATGGAATAGACAGATGCTAAGGTAAGTCCTTACAATGGTACCTGGAAGCTTAGTAATTGGACTCCAAGGTCTTATAGAGAAAAGATGAGAAATTTTGTTCTCTAGCATAGGATTGCCAATTTATAAGTAAAAGGCAGGATTGCAGTGAGCCCAAAGTGGAACTCGAGTTGATGAGATGAAGATGTCTGCAGAAACTGGTTTTAAGGTACATTAATCAATTTAAATTAGAAGCTGGACTGAGAGAATATCATCATTGACATTTTTACTGAAGGTAGATGCTGAATTAGAGACAGAGGAGCTTTAGACCTAATTTTTGAAATAGGAAGAAGCTAAAGTGTTTTGTTCACTGTGATATTGTCAATGCTTGGATACTTTAGCAATATTTCCACATAATTTATAATAGTAAAAACAGGTATCATAAAAATATAAGGATATAATTGAACATATAGTACTCATTTCAACATTATTATGAGCCATTATTCCTCAAATTGTTGTGTATAAGTGCAGGAGTAGTCCTTTCTCTTATATTTAGGCTCTTAGAAGAATTTCCAGGATGAGGTTACCCAGCTTAAATAAGAGTGCCCTTATCTTCCAGACCAGTTTATAGTCAGGACTTGTTACTGTGTTGCTCATGTTTGGAAAGCCTAGACCCCAATGCAGCAGTGTTCAGAGGTGAGTATGGCTACAGGTGGGGGTCACTGGAGACATGGCCTGGAGGATTTTCATTGTCCCTTGTCCTATCTCTTTTTGCTTCCAGCTCTTATAAGCAGAGAACAGCTTTCTTCGACCTTGCCCTTTGCCATAATTTTTCTGCCTTGGAGCCTGACAAACATGGACTGAACCTCTGAAACTGTGAGCCTTAATAAACTTTTTCTCCTCTAAGTTGTTCTTGTCAGGTATTTTTGTCACAGTGACTATTAATATTAGAGAATGCTCCCAGAAGAGATTATGGGTTAATATTCAAAGTTGATATAATTGAGTCATGAGGGTTATAATATCATCAGAGATAAATCCATTGTACTGGATTTACTGTGTAATAACCCAGGCAGGTGATGGAGGAAGTGGGTCCCTAGGTGTGTAGTCTTGGGAATTATATATGATTCCTCTTCCCCTTTCTCTCTCTCTCTGTCTCTCTGTCTCTCTGTCTCTCTCTCTGTCTCTCTCTCTCTCTCTCTCTCACACACACACACACACACACACTTCTGGCCTCTATAATGTGAGAGCAGAGGTCTTGCTCTCTCCCTCTGTTTTCCTGACATCATGTCCTGAGTTCTGCAAACTCAGCATGACATGGACTGTACCCTGAAATCTCCAAAAACTGAGCAAATAAATATTCCTTCTTCTAAGTTGTGTGGTCAGTTGTTTTGGGTTACAGCAGTGATAATGTTGACCTACACAGTGACCAAAACACTGACTGCAGCAGGACTACTCCAGCTTTAGAGTTTGGAGGACATAGTTTATATTCCAGAATTTCTACAAGAAATATTAGCAGAGAAATTTCTGTTAATTTCTAGAATGATAATAAATTTCTTAGCAAAAATATCCAAACCTCCTACATTATTTTTAGCAATTTCAAGTTAGCTAATAAAATAATAATAAAAAGACAATCATCAAAGAAAATAATATGGAGTATTAGTTCAATGAAAAGTTTCAGAAATAATATTTTAACTCTTGAGATATATGCTGAATAATAGAGAAAATAATTCCACCATACTCATCATATGAATTATCCATACATTTATTTTATTCTCTCCAAAATTGGGAAAGCAAGAGTATAATTCATAATATTTTCTATGGGAAAAGGAGATTAAAAATGCTTTTCAATCTTACTGAATACATGGTAGATGGTAATAGACTTTTAAAAACTTCATCAGACATAATCTAAAATAAATCTTTATCAAAATTTGTATTACTTTAAAAGGTACATGATAAAACATCAACATGCTGATATTTTCTATTTCTTTGAAGTTCAATGGCATTAGTGAGAATAGCCATAAAATAGATTTATAGGTTTTATTCAAATTTCTTGCTGTGATGGGTTTTGTTTCCAGGGAGAAGAGATCATTATACAGTGTATGTAAGCCCCTCATCTTTCCTTTTACTATTCCTCATTCTGTGTATGTGTGTGTGTGTGTGTGTATGTGTGTATGGTAAGAGACATCAAACTCCAGACCTTATGCATGCTATGAAAGCATTCTACCACTGAGTTATATCCTCAGCCCTTTTTCTTCACTGTGAAAAAGTTTATCAAAAAACTGCTGCACACTCTGTGTATTAAAATGTAAAGAAAAGGCTGGAAAAAGCTAAAATATATGCTGTTTCTCTTGTTCTCTCCTTTATATCATTGTCTGTGTCCTGCCACAGTGACAACCCTTCTTAACCTGAAAAAAAAATGGTGTTTCCACCTGATGAATAGATTGCCTCAAGGATGGAGCCAAATTTCAATATTTATGAGAGATTTCCATGATCAGGTTGGATATATTTAAAAGAAAAACCTAGTATTCCTTCAGGTTAAAGTGTGCTTATAACATTGCAGAATTCAATTTTACATTTACACATATATTACAAGGAGTTGTGTGCCTTCAAATACAAGAAAGGCCTAACTATTCACAAAAAGCTCCACTGAATGAACAGAAAAAAATCAAGATTATGGACACAAGATTCTAATTAAAATCACTTAAGCAGCTATATTTCCCTAACTTTAGCATTTCTCCAAATCTTAGCAAGTGATTAATTTAGTCAGTCATACATATGTATTTATAACATTTATCATAAATACATGTAATATATAATACATTCATAAAATTACTCAAATTATATGTATGAATAATATGGGTTTTTTAAATTTTACCTTTAGAATTGTATTATATGAACAATCTAGTTTAAAACTTAAATGTAAGTATCTTTATCTAAATCACTATTATGATATTTCTATACCCAAAAGTATAGAAAATTTTAGAGGATATATATTGTACATTTTATAATATTGTCTTGGTCAAAATTCTCACTGTCATAATACAAAATGACTGACCACACAAGTTAGAGGAAGAACGATTTATTTGCTCACAATTTTTGGATATTTAGAAGTTTAGTTAATGTCAGGCAGGTGTGCAGAGCTCAGGACATGGCAGCAGGAAGTAGAGAGAGGGAGAGTGCAAGGCTTTGCTTTCACATCAGGGAGGCCAGAAGAAGAGAGAGAGCAGGGGGAGGAGAAAGCTTAAATCTTCTTGAAGACCACATCCCCAGGGACCTCTCCTTAGCAACCAAACCCCACTTCCATCATTGCTATCTTGTTTACATCATTGCTATCTGTAATGGTTGTTCCAAACCATTACAAATACATAATTTTAAGTATGTCATGTATAAAGCAAAGTAAGACATAAAGCTAAATATAGTGGAGTTTAAATAGGGGTACACCTATTTAATTGTCACAGAATCCTCCATGATTCTTCCCATTCAACATGAACCCACATGCATACACACACAAGTGTACACACAACACTGTCCTAGCTTGAGTGGCCTGAACATAATACTCTAGACTGGGTGACTTAAATAAGAGAAACTTATTTCTTTATAATCGTGGAGATTAGAAGTTGAAGATCATGGTGCCAACATGGTAATTTTGAGGTGAGGTCTGTCTTGCTGGCTTGTACATAGTTGTCTTCTTGCGATGTTCTCATATGAGAGAAAGAAAGAAACATCAAACTTCCTGCTGTCTCTTCTAAGGGCAATGACCTCATTATGAGGGTCCCACCCTTGAAACATATAAACCCAATTTTCTCCCCAAAGCCCCATCTTCAAATGCCATCACAATGGAGATTAGGCTTCCAGATATAAATTTTAAGAGGGAATGAGTAAGTTCACAGCACACATACTCAGACATAACAGTTCTGACACATACTACCAGCATTTGCATTGCCTATTTTTCTTCTAATTGAAATGAAATAATACAAAATGTAGTTATTTACATCTGATTTTAATTTTTGTTAAAATTATTCACATTTTATGGCCGGGCGTGGTGGCGCACGCTTGTAATCCCAGTACTTTGGGAGGCGGAGACCGGAGGATCCGGGTTCGCGGCCAGCCTCAGCTCTCTCTCTCTCTCCCTGTCTCTCTCTCTCTCTCTCTCTCTCTCCCCTTAGTGAGGCCCTCCGCAATTTTGTGAGACCCGGTTTCCAAATAAAGCATAAAAATAGGGCCGGGGGCGTAGCGTGGAGGTAGAACGCCCCTGCGTTCAATCCCTGGTACCGCAAAAAAAAAAAAATTATTCACATTTTTGTAGTTATATATATTAAGTTTGTTATATATAATATAAAGTTTGTTAAAATAATAGATTTTTATATAATAAAGTGTTAAAAATAATAGTTTGTTATATAGAATATAAAGTTTGCTAAATATATATATATATATATATATATATATATATATATATATATATATATATAATGGTACTAGGGATTGAACCCAGGGGTGTTATCCCTGTAAGCTACACCCCCAGCCCTATTTTATTTTTAATTTTGAAACAGGGACTCACTAAACTGCTGAGGGCCTCATTAAATTGCTGAGGCTGGCCTCAAACCTGTGATCCTCCTGTTTTAGCCTCTCAAGTACTGGGACTACAGGTGTGGACCACCACATGTAAGTTTATTTTTTATTACTGTGAAGTATTCCATTGTTTGAGTATACCATAGTAAATGTGTCCATTTATCATTGATGACCGTTTGGGGAATTTACAGTTTCATACTGTGGTAGAGCTGCTATGACGACTCTTCTTTTATGGTGTAATTGCACATTATTTTGTCCAGAAATTAGTTATTCATAAGATAGACATTTGCTTAGGATTAGGAGATATTGCAAGTTATCCAAAATGGTTTGACCAGACTATGTTCTAACAAATATCATATGAGAGCTCCAATTGTTCTATAGTTACATGAAGCCTTGGTGTTGTTACTCGTTATCATGTTTAATATTCTGGTTGGTGTATATGTGAGTAGACTAGATAGCTTCACAGCTCAAATATAACAAAAATTCAAAAAATAATCAATGCCAATACTTCTTAATCTCTTTCAAATTCATTTTGAGTCCAACATAACCCTGATATCAAAGTTAGATCAAGATACCACAACATAAAAAAATGCAAAGCAATGTCTCTGATGATCATAAAAGAAAAAAATCTTCAACAAAATGCTAGCAAACTGAATTCCCAACACATCAAAAAGATTATACACCACAATGAAGTAGAATTTATCCTTTGCTTGCAAGGGGTTTAATATGAGCAAAGCAATTATTTTATTTTCATAAAAGCACTAATATAATGCAAGACCTTTAATAAAAACATAATTTGTCATCTTTTTAAAATTACATGTATTGAGTTCTTTGTGTTGTATTTAAATATTCGTTGACAGGCTCAATGTCACAAGTTTTCTTTTGTTTTCTTCTAGATGCTTTTAAGTTTTGCATTGTACATGTAGGTTTGCAATACACATTTAGCTGATTTTGATGGAAGCTGTAAGGTCTCTTTCTTTCTTTCATCTATTTATTTATTTTTGCATGTGGATGTCCAGTTGTTTCTACATCTCTTGTTGCAAAAAACTATCCTTTCCCCATTGATTTGTGTTTGTGCTTTTGGTAAAGATCACCTGATTTAATTTGCATGGATCCATTTCTGGGCTATCGAATCTGTTCCAATAAATTATTTGTCTACTTTATCACCAATAGCACTTTATCTTGGTTATTATGTCTTTCTAGTATGACTTAGTGTCAGGTAGCATTTGTCTTCTGATTTTTATTTTTTTTCTTATCTTTTGTTGGCTACTATGTTTTTCTTTTTCATGTCCACATACACTTAAGAATCAATTTGTCAATATACTCAGAATAATGTTGTTGGAATTTTTAGGATTCCATTGAGTTTTTATTAGGTCTTTATTAGGATTCTGTTGAATCTAAAAATCAAATTGGGAAGAATTTACATGTCTACAATATTGTATCTTCTGATCTTTGACTATGAACTATCTCTCCACTTATTTAGAGCTTTAATTTAATTCACTATTGTTCTATAAACTTTCATTTATAGATCCCACATAAATTTTCTTACACACACACACACACACACACACACACACACACACACATATATATGTATATATATATCTTTAACTACATCATATATAATTTAGTGCTATAGGTAATATTTTCTTAATTTTAAGTCCTTATTTGTTCATTGCTAGTATATAGGTAGACAATTGACTTTTGTCAATTTCTTCACAAGACTTGTTTAAGAATGTACATATCTTTCTAAATAATAGTCTCAAGCTGGATGCAGCTCATACAATTATTAATAGAAGAATGAGAAAGCAAATTATGGTATACTACTTAGTGGGAAAAGGGATAATGTATTAATCTTTAAATATAGAATGCTGAGTGAAAGACTAAACAATGGAATTTATGCAACATGTTTCCACTTATTTGTTGTCTAGAAGAGGCAAAACTAATGTGTTTAAAAAAAATCAGAACAAAGGTTGCCTCTGCTTAGGGGAATGAGAGCCTGTCTGGGTGAAAGCAGTTCTCTGATTCTTGACAGGGGTTTGGGTAATGCAGAACTATGCATTTGTTAAAGCTCAGAATAGTATACTTAGTATGCTTCCCTATTGAAAATGGAAACAAAAGCAAACACTAAAAATTTCAAAATATGATTAGCATGCTAAGATATAAGGGATGTATAGATATGTAATGAAGCAAATACACAAAGTGTTTACTGTAGAAGTTAGTCACAGGTACAATTGTACATGTGAGTTCTGTGAACACTTTTTTCAGCTTTTCTGTATGTTTAATTTTTCATAATGAAAGCCTGGGGAAAATAATAAAAAATCTAGAAAAAAGCATATTTTTGATATCACTATTGACTCAGAGTTTGACAATATTTTCTTTTTCACTGACACAAAATTTTTCCATTTTTACTTTTACCAATAAAATATGAAATAGAAACATGAGCTCCATATGTACAATTGTTCACAGAAAAAAGAAGGCAATATGAAAGTAATTTTGCATGTTTCTAATTATTTGCTATTCTATAAATTTCATAGATCCAAATATTGGCCTTGATGATATTTAAAGCAATGCTTCTTCCTTCTTTTAATCATTAATTATCTTGATACAAAGTCTCAAAACAGATGGATATCCAGGAATGTATCCAAAAACAAATTCAGAATATGTCTATGCATGATATATTGAAGCCCATGGAGTCTGTAATCTCTGCAAATAAGACTTCCAGCTGGGCATCTGTATCACATTATTTTAAAATAATAGACTTTATATTTTAGAACATTTTTAGGCTTAAAGAAAAAGAGAGGAGAAAATAAATTGTTTCCATACATCCCTCTTTCCCACAAACACACTCTCCTATTGATATCTTGTACTATATTGTATATGTTCTATAATTGATGAGCCAATATCGATATATTATTATGGACAAAAGTCTACTGTTTATATTAGAAATTTTTTCTGTTGTAAATTCTCTCATTTTGAAAAATTTATAAGGACATGTTAACTTCTTAGAGTATCAAAGAATATTATTACCACCATAAAATAACCTTGAGTTCTACCAACCAGTTATCTTTCCCTCTGTACCAACAAAACCATGAGAATTACTATATTTTAATAGTTATAACTCCATAGTTGTAACTTTTCCAGAATGTCATATAGTTGAAATAATACAATATGTAGTCTTGTTAGAATATCTTCTTTCATTTAGGAATATGCATGTGGGTTCTTCCATATCTCATGGAGTTTAATAGCTCATTTCTTTTTACAACTGAAGAATATTCCATTGAATGGATATACCAGAGTTTATTTACCCATTCACCTATTGATGGACATATTTGTTGCTCTCAAGCTCTGGCATTTGTGAATAAAGCTGCCATAAACCTTCCTGTACAGATTTTTGTGAAAGCATAGCTTGCAACTCATTTATGTAAATATCATAGTGCATGATTGTTAGATTACACAGTAAAAGAATAGTAGGGTTTGTAAAAATCTCAAACTGTGTGTTAAAGTATCCATAAGACTTGACATATCTACAACCAATGAAATAAATTTCCTACCACTACAAATTCTCACTACAAATTTGATGTTGTCAATGTTTTGGATTTTTACCTTACTAATAGGTATGCAGTTGTACTAATTGTTTTAACTTGCGATTCCCTAATGACATATAATGTTGAATATTTTAGTTTATGTGTTTATCATCTGTATATTTTCTTTGATGGGAAGTCTGTTCATGTCTTTTTCTTATTTGTAATCTGGTTATTTTCTTATATTTGAAGTTTAAGAGCTCTTTGCATGTTTTAACACCAATATTTTATCAGATTTTTTTTGTGAAGACTTTTTTTTTCAAATCTGTGGTTCTCATTTTTGCTCTCTTGACAGTGTCTTTCCCAGAGAAGTTTTAAAAATTTTATTTATGCTCATCTTAACCAATATCTTTTCTATATAAAAACTAATTGGCAAGACTAAGGTTTAGTATATTTTCTACTATTATAGATTTTTAAATTTTTTTCATTTACATTTAGGTCGGTGGTAAATTTTGAGTAAATTTATTTTGTTAAAAGGAAATTTCTGTGTGTAGATTTTTTAACATGGCCTATACAATTTTCCATGTGCTAAAAGATCATATTCTGTCTGCATTGAATTACCTTTGCTTCTTTGTTAAAGATAAGTTGACTGTGTTTATGTGGATATATGTTTTGACTCTCTTTTCCACTAATCTATTTGCCTTTTCTTTTGCAGCACCACATTATTGATTACAGTAGGTTCATATCAAGTAGTCCTTTTTTTGTGTTTGTCATTAGGAACTGAACCCAGGGGTGCTCTACCACTAAGCTACATCCCTGCTCCTTTTTAATTCTTATCTTGAAACAAAGTCTTGCTGAGTCACTGCACAATGGCTTGAACTTGCAAACTTCCTGTCTCAGACTCCCAAGTACTGGGATTATAGGCATGTGTCCTTGTGCCCAGCTTCAAGTAGTCTTAATATGAGGTTTTATTGGTCTTTCAATTTTGTATTCTGCATTTATGTTGTGGTGGATATTCAGGGTATTTTACCTTTTCTTATAAAGATTAGAATCAGTGTTGATATATATGAAATAACTTTCTGTGATTTTTCACTGAGATTACTTTGATTTCATAGATCAAGTTGGTAAGAACTGACATTTTAATATTTAGTCTTTCTATCTATGAACATGAAATTCATCACCATTGTTTTAGTTCTACTTTGACATCCCTTATAAGTTTTGTATTCTTCTTTATATAAATCTTACCTGTAAACAAAGATAAGTTTGTTTCTTTCTTTCTAACTTGTATATATTTTATTTTGTTTTATTTTAATGCATTGCCTAAGACTCCCAGTCAGTACTGAATAGATGTTATGGAAGGGGACATCTCAAATTGTCCCTGATTTAGCATAAAATATGTATTTTCTCATGATTAAGAATAATACTAGCTGAAGTTTCTTGGTAGGCATTAACCAAGTTGAAATTGTTTTCCTCTCTTCCTGGTTTTCTGAGTTTTTATCATGAGTGAACACTAACTTTTAGTATGATGATAAAATGTATCTTATTCATCCCATTTGTATAATGAATTATGTTAGTTTTCAAATGTTGAAACAGATTTGCATGCCTGGTCTAAATCTCACTTGGTCCTGGTATATAATTCAATTTATATATTGTCAGATTTGATTTGCTAATATTTTATTTATAATTTTTGTATCTATGTTCATGATAAATATTGATCTCAAGATAAGAATGAATTTTATCTTTTTCCTAGTGTAAAGAGTAAGGAAATGCTACAATAAGAATGTCATAAAGTTGTCATTCAAACTAAAAATTTGTACATAATTTGAAGATTAACTCAAGGATTTTTGAGTTAGTACACTGGGAGATATTTTAAATAATCATTAGGTAAAAGTGATTTATTAAAATTTTCTTAAATCAGAAACCAACCTGGTCAACATGGTTTCCTGGAAAGATTAATATAGAGGCAATGTTCCCTGTGTTGAAGGGGTAAATGGTCGACTGGAAATTCATTTAGAAAGATATCAAAGATGAGGTGTGAGGTCATAGATGAAAGATAGATAGATAGATGATAGATAGATAGATAATAGGCTTTGTTAGCTTTCTGTTACTATAAAAAAATGCGAGAGATAATCAACCTTAGAAAAAGAAAGCTTTATTTTGGTTTACAGTCCATGATTTTAGACTATGATTGGTTGACCTCATTGTTTTGGGGCCTGTGGCAGGGCAGTATAAAGGAAGGAACAAATGGGGAAAAAAGCTGCTCACCTCATGGCAGGTGAGAACAAAAAGAGAAAAAGAAGAAAGGGATAGAGTACCTAGTTACCTCTTCAAGGGAACACTTCCAGTGACCTAAATCCTCCCAATTAGGCCTTATCTTTTAAAGATTTCACCACCTTCCAGTTGCACAGTTGCACAGTGGACTGGGTACCAAGTCCCTAACACATGGGCATTAGAGGGACACATATGAAGCAACAATATTGATTCTTTTAAATGTAACCAAAATGTATTATTACTGGAAAGCAAAAATTTTAAGGTAGGGTGAATAAAACCAGAAAAAAAATACACTTATGTATTGCTTTCAAATTAGATATTACTTAAGAGCCTACCTGTTATTTATTTTATCAAATAATATTTAAAAATTAATTCGTGCTACTCTTATTTATTCCCTTAAAATATTTAGTATCTTATACTGCCTATCAGTAACTGTTTTTTTTTTTTTTTTTTCGGTTCT
>PVJS01057581.1:0-12007 GCA_004027185.1 Glis glis | reverse complement strand
TTCTTTCTTTCTTTCTTTCTTTCTTTCTTTCTTTCTTTTTCTTTCTATTTTTTTGCGGTACCGGGGATTGAACCCAGGGGCGTTCTACCTCTGTGCTACGCCCCCGGCCCTATTTTTTATACTTTATTTTGAAACCAGGTCTCTCGAAGTTGCGGAGGGCCTCACTAAGTAGAGAGAGAGAGAGAGAGAGAGAGAGAGAGAGAAGAGAGAGAGAGAGAGAGAAAGACAGGGAGAGGGAGAGGGAGAGGGAGAGAGCTGAGGCTGGCCGCGAACCCGGATCCTCCGGTCTCCGCCTCCCAAAGTACTGGGATTACAAGCGTGTGCCACCACACCCGGCTTGACGTGCTCTTCTTACCGGCTCACAGGACCCAGGGAAGGGTGGGACTTTGGGTTGGACAGAACCTGGCTTCAAATCTCAGCTCCGCCATTTACTGGGTGATTTGGGACAATGGACTTTTCTGGGTTGACTCAGTCTCCTTTTCCATGGGACTAATGGCAGTAGTGATGATGTAAAACTATTATGAGAATTCATGAGATAGTACAGAGCCCAGTTCTGGAACATTAGAAATAAAAGGTAGCTGTTAAGTTATTATTATTATATTTTAACATTTGTTATTAAATTATTTATAAAGATTTATTTATAACATATCAATTATTTTTTATTTTACCTTTAAAGGCTTCCAAGAAGTCCTTTAGTCAAATCTAGTTGACTTAGCCAGGCGTGGTGGCGCACGCTTGTAATCCCAGTACTTTGGGAGGCGGAGACCGGAGGATCCGGGTTCATGGCCAGCCTCAGCTCTCTTGCTCTCGCTCTCTCTCTCTCTTTCTCTCTCTCTCTCTCTACTTAGTGAGGCCCTCCGCAACTTCGTGAGCCCCGTTTTCAAAATAAAGTATAAAAAATTAGGGCCGGAGGCGTAGCGCGGAGGTAGAACGCCCCTGCGTTCAATCCCCGGCACCGCAAAAAAAAAAAAAAAAAAAAAAAAAAAAAAAAAAAAACAGCTCCTGAGGCCCATGCCAGAGCCCACACACCTTCCAGTCGGGGACTTGCTTGAGCTAGGCCGAGGTCTCTGAAGGCTTCATCTTGGGATATGACAGCGGTCTCCAGTGCTCTGAAGGCCAGTTTGGCCTGGTGCACAGGGGCCTGGCTGATCAGAAGAGCCCAGAGGCCAGAGCTGGCCCTGGGAGGCTGCCCTGGCTGATCCCTGAAGCCTGGGGATTCAGCTCAGGGCCTGCTGGAGCCCCAGCTGTGGTAGTGGGGAAAATGGGAAGATGCTATAAGCTACTGGGGAGATGAGGAGCTGTTTGGCAATAGACCCCCCAACTCCTGCCCAGGGCAATATTCAGTAAAGAGCAGAGCCTGAAGCCAGGCATGGTGGTGTACACCTGTTAGCCCTAGCACTTGGGAGGCTGATACAAGAGAACCACAGGTTCGAGGCTAGCCTCAACAACTTAGCAAGACCCTATTTCAAAATAAAAAAGGAAAAGGGCTATACCCCCAGTTTCTGAAGGCCTTGCTATGTTGCAGAGACTGGCCACAAACCTGCCATCCTCCTGTCTCAGCTTCCCAAGTACTCGGCTCAGAGCTGGGTTTCAAATTTGGGTCTTTCTAGCTTCTTAATTCTGGCTCCTGACCATTATACTATATTGACTGTCATCTCAAGGGAAAGAGCTTATTTATTTATTTATTTATTTATTTATTTATTTATTTTGTAGTACTGGGGATGGAACCCAGGGGCATTCTACCCCCCTCCCCCTGGGCTATTCCTCCAGCCCTATTTTATTCTTTTTTTAATTTGGAAACAAGGTCTCACTAAGTTGCAGATGGCCTCACTAAGTTGCTGAGGCTGGCGGCGAACCTGTGATCCTCCTGTTTCAGCCTCCCAAGTAGTGGGATTACAAGCGTGCACCACCACACCCAGCTAATGCCCCCTTTTATAACAAATCATTTGAAATGCCCTCTTTACCATCCTGAAGTGTGGGCACTGATTGTACTATCTTCCCCCACACACTATACACAGTAGTCGTAACATTAAGATGCTAACCATAAGGTAAAGGAGAAATAAAAGGAAAACCACTTAAAATAATAATGCATATATCACTACATAAAAGCATGGGCACGCCCGCACTGGGAGACGTTCTGCAGCAGCCAGGCGCCTGCAGCTGCGACTAGAATCAGGAAACATCCCGCTGCAAACGTGGGTGGATGCAGGCCCGACCGGGCCGGTTCCCATGGTTTTGTAAGGCGCCCCACAAAACCACTTCTCATCTCCCTGCAGTGTACTTGGTGGGAGCTATCTTAGAAAATTCAGAGCAGATTAAAACTGCAGTGACTGTGTGTGTTTCTATGTAAACGGAACTAGGGATCCTGGACTTCCGTAGAATCCAAGGAGTGTCTGAAGGGGGGGCAGGATAAGGGACAGTTCTTCACTGTGGGGAACTTCTCTGGTCACGAAAGGCCAGTTGTCTACAAGGCTAACAACCTGCAGCCCCAGCTGTGGTTCCAGGTGGTACCTGACGCTGAACCCACAGGTGCCCCTTGCCTCGGTTCTACTCAGGGGCCGGGCAGGCTCATCCCATAGCCATAGGATTGGGGAACGGGAAGAAGAAAGTAAGGAAATGTTGAGTATCTACTCTCAGCTGAGCCTAAAGTCATGCTGCTAATAAGAAGGCAAGTCAGAATTCAGACAGGGCTATCTGACTGCAAAGGGGGTGCTTTGTACTTTACTTTAAAAAAAAAAACAAGGCTAAACTTATTTTTCTTCTTCTTCTTTTTTTTAGTGGTACTGGGGATTGAACCCCACAAGTATTCTGCCTCTGAGCTATACTCCCAGCCCTATTTTTATTCTTTATTTTGAAACAGGGTCTCACTAAGTTGCAGAGGGCCTCACTAAGTTGCTGAGGCTGGCCACGAACCTGCGATCCTCCTGTCTCAGCCTCCCAAGTACTAAGATGACAGGCATGCACCACCACACCCGGCTGTGGTTAAACATTTTAAGGACTAATCTGAAGACAGTGTCCTAGAATGTCCAGAGACTATGGGAAGTTACATAGATCCGGGCATGGCGGTCATCTTGATGAACTGCTGACTGGCACAGGCCCTGAGTACCAGGTCTTCCCTCCCTCCCATTTATTCCACAGGTGGGAACTGACAGGTGACATCCCTCCCTCGCCTGAGGTCTCATGTCTGGAACGTGACATGATCAGGATCAAGCCCAGGATTCCCGACCCTAGTGCTCGGCATCTCTTTCGCTGCCACACCTGCCTCCTGGGACACCCCAGGAAGGCACTTCTCCCCACCCACCTTAAAAATCATTTTTATACTTAATGTTCTTCTATCAGAAACTTTCTAATAAGCACAGAGGAAACCTGAAGAAAATGGAAAACGCAGTTCCACCCTGCCATCTCTGGTATTTCCTGGCCTCTTAGACCAGATTAGAAAGTTCCAGTGCATCCCATGCCCATCCCAGCCCCACCTTTTTAAAGCGATGGCCTGGGAGCCGGGGAGCTGAACCATCCCCAGGGACAACCCCGCCTCGAAAGTGCTGAATTTTGGGGGACAGAGCTCTCTCGTCCCCTCCTTCTAGAACTCAGGCACATCTGCTGGACTGAAAGCTCCCCAAGGCTTGGCGGGGTCAGTGGTAGAGCACTGGCCTAGCATGCGCAACGCCCTGGGTCCCATCTCCAGCACCACAGAACAAACAAGGCTGGCCACGGCCAGCCTTCCTCCTCTAAAATCCACGTGGTAATATAACACAAACAGTTACGCAAAACTTACTATAGCTGGCAGGTATTTGACATATGTGAACATACATGAACTCAGTCAATTTCCGCACCAACCTAGGAGATAGATGGAGGGGTACAGGGGATTGAATCCAGAGGATTCTACCTTTGAGCTACACTCCCAGCCCTTTTTTTTATTTTTTGTTTTGAAACAAGGACTCGCTAAGTTGCTGAGAGTCTCACTAAGTTGCTAAGGCTGGCCTCAAGCCTGTGATCCTCCTGTCTCAGCCGCCCAAACACTGGGATAATAAGTGTACTCCACCATGCCCTGCTAAGATAGATAGATATTTTTATTATTTCCATTTTACAGAGGAAGACAGTGAGTCACAGAGGGGTTAAGTAACTTATCCAGAATCATACAGCCCAGAAGTAGCAGAGACAGGTTCTGAACACAGGCAGTCTAGCTTCATGCTCTTAACCACCGAATGTCCCTTCCTTCCTTACAACGGCCAGCTCAGCACATCCTGCCAAGCCTCGTGTCTCAGGCCAGCTTTCTCCAAGACAGCTACAGGAGGTTCCCAGAGCTGCAGGTCTTCTCACGATGTCAAGCATTAGCAGTAAGAGTGTGGGGACCACTTTCCACACAGACCCAGAGCATGGTTTTCAAGTCCAAGAGAGAAAACTAGACTAATTATGATAGACGAAATGTGTGGGGTTTATCCCCGAGACGTCTGGCATTGTTTTTCCATTGTGCTTAGAGTTTTTATTAAAATGATCAATGCTTGGCCGGGCGTGGTGGCGCACACTTGTAATCCCAGTACTTGGGAGGCTGAGACCGGAGGATCCAGGTTCACGGCCAGCCTCCGCTACTTAGTGAGGCCCTCCACACCTTAGTGAGACCCTGTTTCAAAATAAAAGAATAAAAGAATAGGGCTGGGGGTGTAGCTTGGAGGTAGAATGCCCCTGGGTTCAATCCTCAGTACCATAATAAATAAATAAATAAATAAATAAATAAATGAACAATGCTCACTAAAGAACAGAACAAAACCAAACTTGCCAGTTGCTGCCCATGGATGGCAGGGCTGCAGGTCCACATTCTTAGATGAAGAACTTAGGCATTGGGAACAGACTTGTAATGCCTGGATGCCACTGCTGCAGACTGGTTCACAAGGTCTGGGGCAAGGAATAGTGTTTCTTTTTTTGTTGTTTGGTTTTTTTGTTTGTTTGGTGTTTTGTAATACTGGGTATTGAACCCAGAGCCATTCTACCTCCAAGCTACAACCCCAGCCCTATATTTATTTATTTGCAGTACTGGGGATTGAACCCAGGGGCTTCTACCTTCGAGCTACACCTCCACCCCTATTTTTTATTCTTCATTTTGAAACAGGGTCGCACTAAGTTGCGGAGGGCCTCACTAAGTAGCTGAGGCTGGCCACGAACTTGCGATCCTACTCTCAGCCTCCCAAGTCAAGTACTGGGATTATAGGCGTGTGCCACCACGCCTTAAAAGAAATAGTGTTTTGTTGTTGTTGTTGTTTTGTTTTGTTTTTATGTGTGTATATGGTGCTGGGGATTGAACCCAGGGACATTCTACCTCCAAGCTACACCCCTAGCCCTATTTTTATTTTTTATTTTTGAAACAGGGTCTCACTATGTTGTGGAGGGCCTCACTAAGTTGATGAGGCTGGCCACGAACCTGCGATCCTCCTGTCTCAGCTTCCTAAATACTGGGATTACAAGTGTGTGCCACCATGTCCGGCTGGAATAGCGTTTCTAATAAACTTCCCTGGGAATTTTAAAGTATAACCAGAGAGGGCAGAAAACCTAGAGCATAGTACCAGGGCTTGGGAATCTGTGTGGAGTAAACTGTTCATTACTGATAATGAAAGTACCATTCAAATTCTGCCTAACAAGTCACCTCCTCCAGGAAGCATTTTGCTCCCTCCCTCCCTTTCTCTCTTCCTCCCTCCCTTCATTCTTTCTACCAGGGATTGAACCCAGGTCTTCTGACTTGCTAGGCAAATGTTCTACCACTGAGCTACCCCTTCCCCAGCCCTTTTTATTTTTATTTTATTTATTTATTTATTTTTTATTGAGACAGGGTCTCACTAGGTTGCACAGGCTGCCCTTGAACTTGAGACCCTCCTGCCTCAGCCTCCCAAGTCACTGGGATTACAGGTGTGCGCCACTGCACCTGTCCTTCATGATTCTTCAGAAGAGTCCAGTGCCTCCTTCCCTGACCTCCCGCAGCACTGTGTACACACATTACACATGACAAGAACCCTGTCTTATCTGCCTCTGTACACCCAGCACCCACTCCAGTGTCGAGTCTGAAGTTGGTACCCATGAATGTTTATTGAACAAATAGATAGACACTCCACTTCATCCCGTCCATACATTGAGGTCTGTCCTTCAGACTAAAAAGACCTGAGTGTGGACGTGGCCACTTCCTGTGTTTGTTTTGCCTGCCTGCCTTCCTTCCTTCCTTCCTTCCTTCCTTCCTTCCTTCCTTCCTTCCTTCCTTCCTTCTTTTTTCTTTCTTTCTTTCTTTCTTTCTTTCTTTCTTTCTTTCTTTCTTTCCTTCTTTCTCTCTCTCTCTCTCTCTCTCTCTCTCTCTCTCTCTCTCTGTTTCTCTCTCGTGTGTCACTGGGGATTGAACCCAGGGGTATTCTACCTTTGAGCTACAACCCCAGCCCTGTTTTATTTTATTTTATTTTTTTTTGTTTGTTTTGCTTTGAAACAAGCTCTTGCTAGGTTGCTGAGAGTCTCACTATGTTGCTGATGCTGGCCTTGAACCTGCCATCCTCCTGTCTCAGCCTCCTAAGTACTGGGATTGCAGGTGTGTGACACCATGCCTAGCTTACTTTCTCTCATTTTGACTGGGTCTTCATATGCTCCTTCTAAGTCTTACCTTGCCCACCTGGAAAATTGGGGTAGTAGCAATCCCGCCCTTTTGGCGGAGCTCGGTGACATGGGTGAACCACGGTGATGGTGTTTTGCAAACCCTGGGGTATCTTGCTGGTATGTGCGGGGGTGGGGAGTTCCTCTTCTTGAATACCGGCACTCTCAGAGATGTTGTTTATGGCGACTGCTGGGCTCTGTGCCTGGCTTCCCCTGGGTTCACAGACTTGATGAGGGTAAAGGGAAGTTCCACATATAAACAGGCGCCACCTCCGGGGACGGGCATCTCTGCATTTGCCTGGTGTTCCGTAGAAGGGTCCGCTCCCTGCAGCCACCCTCGCAGGTTTCCTCCTCTGTCCAAGGTCTCTGCTCCTCCTGCACACCTGGCAGAGCCCCCAAAAGGTTCTAGGGCCCTCCCAATCAAGTTGGGCCCCACTTTAAACCCTTTTCTGCCATGGGGCGCTGAGGTCACCCGGATATCTCCACCCTTTCCTCTTCCTAGGGACCTGCCGGGGGAGTCTATAGGCTTGGGGTGTGGGCAGTCACAGCTGGAGATTTATGACCCTCCATTAGAAAGTTGTCTAGCTTGTTCTCTGCCAAATTGTAGCCGAAGGAATGGACGTGGCAAGATGACGTGCCCTGGGCACCGAACTCCAGCATCAGGAGATGGCATCCTTGCCACGTGGAGTAGGTATCGCCAGCACTGCCATTTTGTAGCGGGGAAAACCAAGGCCCTGAGAGGTGAGCTGAGTTAGCCTGGGGTCAACCACTTCTCCCTGGAGGAAGTAGGAGTTCAGCTCAGCTGGCGGACACCACTGCATTTGAGTTTTATGCCTGGTGCTGCCCCTGTATTGGAGGGGCAGGATCTGGGACCTCTCGGGTTTCTCCCCCAGGAGTACCAGCACCAGAGCAGACCTGGGTTCTAGTCTCACCTCTAGCACAAGTTCATGTTGGGTAACTATGATCATGTGTGAAGGGGCCCGTCTCTGCACAAGGTAGGCAGGCAGGCAGGTAGGACAGGAGAGAATCCAGAATAGATCCACATACACACAAAAACTTTTTTTCAGTTCTGGGGATTGAACCAAGGGGTATTCTACCTCCAAGCTACACCCCCAGTCCTATTTTATTCTTTATTTTGAATCAGGGTCTCACTAAGTTGTGGAGGGCCTCACTAAGTTGCTGAGACTGGCCGTGAACCTGGGATCCTCCTGTCTCTGCCTCCCAAGTACTGGGATGACAAGCGTGTGCCACCACGCCCAGCTACATAAAAACTTAATATGCATTACAGGGCAGCTCGAAAATCACTGGAGAAGAGACACACTCCATGGATGGGCTTGGTGCAGTTGGACAGCCACTTGGAAAATATTAAGTTAGAGCACACCTCACTCCTCTCGCCAGAAGTAATTCCAGACTAGTCAAAAATTTAAATGGAAAACAAGGGTAAAATACAATCACTAGAAGATGTGAGATTCTCAAAATAATCTCAAAGAGGAGGAGAAGGCCTTTCTAAGTATAATGCACAATCCAAAATACACCAAATATTTTTTATAAATTCTAATACCTAAAAATTGCTTAAATGTCATCACATGCTATAAGCAGTCAAAAGACAAATGGGTCACTTGGGAAAATAAATGTATATCACAGACATGAGCTAATTTTCCTAATACATAAAGAGTCCCAGCTGGGTGTGGTGGTACACACCTATAATCCCAGTACTTGGGAGGCTGAGACAGGAGGATCACAGGTTTAAGACCAGCCTTAGTAATTTAGTGAGGCCCTCAGCAATTTAGTGAAACTCTGTTTCAAAATAAAATATAAAATAGGGCTGGGGTGTGCCTTAGAGGTGGAATGCCCCTGGGTTCAATCCCCAGTAACACCAAAATTATTTATATATATATATAATTTATATATAATAGTATATATAGTATATACATATATATACATTATATCTATATATTCCCTACCAATTAATAAGAAAAAGATCATCACCATATAAAAATGGTCAAATAAAGCCGGGTGTGGTGGCACACGCTTGTAATCCCAGTACTTTGGGAGGCGGAGACCGGAGGATCCGGGTTCGCAGCCAGCCTCAGCTCTCTCTCTCCCTGTCTCTCTCTCTCTCCTTAGTGAGGCCCTTCGCAACTTCGTGAGACCTGGTTTCAAAATAAAGTATAAGAAATAGGGCCGGGGGTGTAGCGCGGAGGTAGAACACCCCTGCGTTCAGTCCCCGGTACCGCAAAAAAAAAAAAAATGGTCAAATAACTTGAATGGACAAGGAAATTAAAATGACATTTAAAGCTGATACGGTGGGACACTCCTGTAATCCCAGAATTTGGGAGGCTGAGACAGAAGGAAGGCAGATTTGAGGCTAGTATCAGCAATTTAGTGAGGCTCTCAGCAACTTAGTGAGTTCCTGTTTGAAAATAAAAAAATGTTTTAAAAGAGCTGGGGGTGCGGGTTGGAATTAGAACACCCCTGGGTTTCATCTCCAGTACCAAAAAAGAAAAATATGTATGTCTTCTCCAGGTGCAGTGGTACACACTCCTGTAATCCCGGTTCTCAGGAGGCTGAGACAGGAGGGTCACAGGTTCAAGGCCAGCACGTAGTAACTTAGCAAGACCCTGTCTCAAAATAAAAAGTAAAAAGGGCTGGGGGTATAGTTCAGTAGTAGAGTGCCCCTGGGTTCAATCCCCAATACCACACACACACACACACACACACACACAGAACATTTATGCCTTTTGACCCTGTAATTCCACTTGTAAGAAGTTACCCTAAAGAGATAGAGGCCTGGGGATATAGCTCAGTGGTAGAGTGCTTGCCTAGCATAGGTGAGGCCCTAGGTTTGATCTCCAGCACCACCAAAAGAAAGAATTAGATATTCCTCCCAGGCGTTGTGGCACATGCTTGTAATCCCAGTACTTGGGAGGTGGAGACGGGAGGATCCAGGTTCGCAGCCAGCCGCAGCTACTTAGTGAGGCCCTCCACAACTTCGTGAGACCCGGTTTCAAAATAAAGTATAAAAAAAAAATAGGGCTGGGGGTGTAGCTTGGAGGTAGAATGCCCCTGGGTTCAATCCCTGGTACTGCAAAAAAAAAAAATAATAATAATAATAATTAGATATTCCTACAAAGATTTATGTATGAGAATGCACACTGCAATTCTGTGTATGTATTTAAAAATTAGAAACACCCTTGAATATTCAACAATAAGTTAATATTTACATAACTTATGGTAAATTTATAGATGGAATTTTTATGTAGCTATTAAAAATCATGTTTTTGCAGGATAAGTAATGATATATGGATAGACGCTCACAATGCATGTAAAGTGATAAGTAGAGGTTGCAAAACCAAAACTGATTTTAGAAGAGATTTATGTTAACAGATGTTATTTGCATAATGTTACATATACATATATATGCACACAAATGCCTGCACACATACATACCATGTTATTTCTGTAATGTATACATACAGAAAAGACTAGAAGGAAATACACCAAAATATATATCAAAATGTTAACTTTTAGGGATAGGATTAAGAATAATTGAGAATATCTCTATTTTTAATTTATACTTATTTTCCATAGTAATACTTTTTTTCTTTTTGTACCTAGGGATTGAACCTGGGCTTCACCCTGAGCTACATCCCCAGCCCTTTTTATTTTCTATTTTGAGTCAGGATCTTGCTAAATTGCCAAGACTGGCCTTGAACTTGAGATCCTTCTACCTCAGGCTCCTAAATTGCTAGGATTACAAATGTGTGCCACTGTACCCAGCCTTAGTAATACTTTTTTATTTAGAGTAAACCAATACATGGTTTTTAATTTTTTAATTTGTATTTTTGGGGTGGGTACTAGGATTTAAACCCAGGGGCATTCTACCTCTGAGTTATACCCCCAGACCTTTTTATATTTTATTTTGAAATAGGGTCTCACTAAGTTGCTGAGGCTCTTACTAAGTTGCCGAGGCTGGCCTCAAACCTGTGATCTTCCTGTCTCAGCCTCCCAGGTATGGACATGCCTGGCTCAGTACATTTTTTTTAAGCCTAAGCATATACAAAAAGAAATCCCCAGGTTATCAAACCAAATAGGGCTGTACAACTTTATAATCTGGTATAATCTTACCATGGACTCCTATTAGCAGTTGCAAACAGTTGGGCCAGGGGCTGAAGCCGTTGGCAGATAAATTTGGTTTGCTTTGTCTACTCAAGTTTCCCAGGAAATTTTGTATTTCCTACTTTCCCTGAAAAACACTCAAGAACACTCCCCTTGCTACACCGGCAGGAGCTAAGAGGCAACTTCCGTTTGTTTCCATGGTCCCCCCCTTGCCCGGTTTACTGGTTCCCACCACCCCTATTAGCTATGCAGGGCCAGGTGGTATGAGCTGCGCAGGCTGAGCATCCATGATCTGAAATCCAAAATGCTCCAAAACCCCAAACTTTTTGAGCCCCAGCATAATGCTACAAGTGGGAAATTCCACACCTGACCTCACGTGATGGTCACAGTCAAAATGCAGACACCCTGAAAATATTGTATAAAATTGCCTTCGGGTTACCTGTATATGGTGTTTATGAAACATAAATGAGTTTCATATCGAGATTTGGGTCCCACTCCCAAGATATCTCACTATTTGTGTGCAAAAATAACAATATTTTTAAAAATCCCAGGAGGATTGCAGGTTTGACGCCAGCCTCCACAACTTAATGAGACTCTCAGCAACTTAGCAAGACCCTGTTTCAAAATAATTTCTTTGTGGCACTGGGGATTGAACCCAGGGGTATTCCACCTCTGAGCTACACCCCCAGCCAAATTTTATTTTTATTTTGAAACAGGACCTCACTATGTTAATGAGAGTCTCACTATTTGCTGAGGCTGGCCTCCAACCTGCAATCCTCTTGTTTCAGCCTGTGAAGTACTGGGATTACAAGTGTGTGCCACCACGCCTGGCCAAAATAAATTTTTAAAAAGGCTGAGGGAAAGCCCCTGGGCTCAATTCCTAGTACACACAGAAAGAGAGAGAGACAGACAGAGAAAGAGAGAGAGAGAGAGAGACAGAGACAGAGACAGAGACAGAGAAGGAAAGGAAAGGAAAGGAAAGGAAAGGAAACAGGAAAGAAAGAAAGAGAGAGAGAGAGTTGGGCGTGGTGGCGCACGCTTGTAATCCCAGTACTTTGGGAGGTGGAGACCGGAGGATCTGGGTTCGCAGCCAGCCTCAGCTCGCTCTCTCTCTCTCTCTCTCTCTCTCTCCCCGTCTCTCTCTCTCTCTCTCTACCTAGTAAGGCCCTCCGCAACTTTGTGAGACCCGGTTTCAAAATAAAGTATAAAAAATAGGGCCGGGGGTGTAGCGCGGAGGTAGAACGCCCCTGGGTTCAATCCCCGATAC
>PVJS01057580.1:0-12011 GCA_004027185.1 Glis glis | reverse complement strand
ACTGAATTAGTGGTTGCTCCAATCCTAAGACTCCAGCTCTTAGACCGTTCGACCAGCTACTGGTTCCTCTGACCCTCCACGTGCAGTCAGAACCTGGGACTACATTGCTGCAAACTGTAAGCCATCTGATAAATCCTTTTTTTAAAAATATACTCATTCTGTGTATTCTGTTAATCTAGAGAACCCTGTCTAATACACATATATTTGTGGTAAAAGAATTATTAACACAAAATTCAGGATGGTGGTTTCCTCAAGAAGAAGGATGTGAGCCAGGTGTTGTTGTGCATGCCTGTAATTCCAGTACTTGGGAGGCTGAAACAGGAGGATCCCAGGTTTGAGGATAGCCTCGGCAACATAGAAAGACCCTCAGCAACATAGTGAAGACCCTGCTTCAAAATAAAAAATAAGCTGGGCGTGGTGGCGCATGCTTGTAATCCCAGTACTTGGGAGGCTGAGACAGGAGGATCACAGGTTCGTGGCCAGCCTCAGCTACTTAGTGAGGCCCTCCGCAACTTAGTGAGACCCTGTCTCAAATTAAGAATAAAAAATAGGGCTGGGAGTGTATCTCAGAGGTAGAATACCCCTGGGTTCAATCCCCAGTACTGCCAAAAATATAAAATAAAAATAAATAAAATAAAAAAATAAGCCGGGCATGGTGGCACATGCTTGTAATCCCAGTACTCGGGAGGCTGAGACTGGAGGATCTAGATTCGCAGCTAGCCTCAGCTACTTAGTGAGGCCCTCCGCAATTTAGTGAGACCCTGTTTCAAAATAAAGAATAAAATAATATAGGGCTGGGGGTGTAGTTCAGAGGTAGAATGCCTCTGGGCTCAATCCCCAGAACCGCAAAAAATTTTTTTAAAATAAATAAAATGAAAAGGGTTTGGGGTGTGGCTTGGAGGTAGAATGCCCCTGAGCTCAATCCCCAGAACCCCCCCCCCAAAGTAGAAGGATATGGTCATAGAGGGGCACAAAGAAGGCTTCTTGTTTGAATGGAATCATTAGCAAAGCTGATTTCTGTGGAGTGGCAGGGAGAGAAGCCATAACAGTGTGATGAAGGTTTAACAATAGGGAAGAGAGCTAGTGCAGTCAACTCGTTTAAATAAATGTTGCTAAACCGGGCGTGGTGAGGCACGCTTATAATTCCAGTATTTGGGAGGCTGAGACCAGAGGATCTGGGTTTGCAGCCAGCCTCTGCTACTTAGTGAGGCCCTCCGCAACTTAGTGAGACCCTGTTTCAAAATAAAGAATAAAAAATAGGGCTGGAGGTGTAGCTCAGAGGTAGAATGCCCCTGGGTTCAATCCCCAGTGCCAATAAATGAATGAATGATGAATGTTGCTAGCTGGGCGTGGTGGCACAGGCCTATAATCCCAGTACTTGGGAGGCTAAGACAGGAGGATCGCAGGTTCGATGCCAGTTTCAGCAACTTAGTGAGTCCTTCTGCAACTTAGTGAGACCCTGTTTCAAAATAAAAAATAAAAGATAGGGCTGGGGGTATAGCTCAGAGGTAGAATGCCCCTGGGTTCAATTCATAGTACAAATATATATATGTATGTATATATATATATATATATATATATATATATATATATAAAGAGAGAGAGAGAGAGAAGAAGAAGAAGAAGAAGAAGAAGAAGAGAGAGAAGAAGAAGAAGAAGAAGAAGAAGAAGAAGAAGAAAAAGAGAGAGAGAGAGAGAGAGAGAGAGAGAGAGAAAGAAAGAAAGAAAGAAAGATAGAAAGGTGTAGATGGAACTGGGCATGGTAATGTACACTTGTAGTTCCAGTACTTGGGAGGTTGAGCCAGGAGGATTGCAGGTTCCTCAGCATTTTAGTGAGACTCTGTTTCAATTAGGGATTGAACCCAGGGGCATTCTTCTTCTGAGCTATACTCCCAGTCCTATTTTATTTTTATTTTTGAAACAGGATCTCGCTAGGTTGATGAGTGTCTCACTACTTGCTGAGGTTGTTCTCAAACCTGTGATCCTCCTGTCTCAACCTCCCAAGTACTGGGATTACAGGCATGAACCACCACACCCAGCCCTGTTTCAAAATTAAAAAAAAAAATTTTTTTTAAAGGCTAGGGGAATATCACTGGGTTCAGAACATCCCCAGTACCAAAGTAAATGAATAAATAAATTTGCTGGAAAAAGAAGCAGATGATATTATCACAAAGCAGTGAACATTATCTTCTTTCTCAGGAAGCATTAGGAGCGGGTGGTGGGGTGGACATACGAGGCTGGCTGTAGAGTGAGCTGAACAGGGGAGTGAGAATGGAGCTGCCCGTGGGGAGCCTTCCACACACAGAGGGAGATTTAGGAGTCTCCTGCATTGGTTCCCCTAAACTGTGTGCCCACTTGGAGATGAGCAAGTAAGAGCTCCAGGCAGCTCAGCCACTGCCTGCCTTGGCTCTCAAGAGGCCCCCCTGCCGAACTCCCATTAATCAAAGTCTGGGAACAAATGCAGACTAGTCAGCTCCCAGGAGCACTCACATGTCTTGCAGGCTGGCCTGGCTTTCTGCTTGTTGTTTTTTGTTTTTTTTCCAGCATGACTGCTCTGACTGCCCACAAATATAATTTAAAACCTCATCTCATCATGACTTTCTGTGATATTTTAAAAGCCTCTCAGGGAAATGGAGTGCTCTGTATCTTTGGAAGTTTGTTCAAGGGACAAGCTGGGAAGACTCCTTAATCTGGAAAAGTGTAAGAGAGAAATGTTCACCCTGAAAAGTCTTGTGTACATACCTTGCCTTTAGGGGTTCTCCTGGAGCTTAGTTGTGACCTGCCTGGAGAGAAACTTGGAGATATTAATGGGCAGAGAAAGAAAATGTGTTCTAACAGCTCCAGGTGGGAAGTAACAGAGACCAGGGACAAATCTGGAGGCCAACAGACACTCAGAAGGAAGTTTTACAACCTGCTAAATAAAACTACTGAATGCTATGGGGTTAGGGGAAGTTCTCAAAGTAGTAGAGGAAAATCAAGCACTTACACTCCCTTAGGGTATGGGCAGGGACTCGGGATTTCTCTTGCCTATGCTCTCTGGAGGAGAGAAACAAGTATCTGAAGGACAAGGAGGGGACCCTCATGTTTCTTTCCCCCTGGAAACCAGGCCTATTTCATAGGGGATAAGAAAAGCCAGCTTTCCCAAACCTCAAATAAGACTGAAGCTCCATTTTTAGAGTTCCATCCTCCTCCCCCTCCACCTCTCTGGAGAGTTGACACTGTCCATGCATCTTTAAGGGTTGAATGTGGCTCCATTCATTCAGCAATACTTTACTGAATGCTTATTAAGGAGTTAAGGACACGCCATCTCAAAATATGCCAAATTGGTATATTGATTATTTCAAGCTAAAATCACTTGAGGAACTGCAGCCTTAGAGAGGGCCATTTGGCTTGTCTTTACCTACATGCAGTGAACCATAAAGATTTTCTTGGGAGGAAAGACTTTCACATATCTAGGCTGGAAAATAGCCTTGATCATCAGAGGCTGGTCACTGGGGCTGCCACAAATCTGAATAAACAAAAAAAAATTTTTTTTTTTGTTTGTGGTACTGGGGATTGAACTCAAGGGCATTCAACCTCCAAGCTGCACCCCCAGCCCTTTTTATTTATTTATTTTGAAACAGGATCTTGCTAGGTTGCTAAGTCTCACTAAATTGCTGAGGCTGGTTTCAAACTTGTGATCCTTCTGCCTCAGTCTCCCCAAGTACCGAGATTACAGACTTGTGCCACCATGCCCAGCTTAAACAAACTCTTCGAAGTAACCCTTAGCTTCCATTAGCTTTTATATCTTCTAACCTCATACATCTCTTAGTAACGTCCCTCGAATTTACTACCCTGGTGTATGCTCAGGGAGCTCTTATAGGTACTAAAGAAGCAGATGGGAAAGAAAAAAGACAAAACCAGACTAAGATGATGCTGCATAAAGTATGCTGAGAATATGGGCACAGGGATCATTCAGTGTGTGTGCGGGGAGGGGGGTACTGGGGATTGAACCCAGGGGCATTCTACCTCCGAGCTACACCCCTAGCCCCCCCCCCTTTTTTGAAACAGGGTCTTGCTAGGTTGCTGAGAGTCTCGCTACGTTGCTGTGTCTGTCCTCAAACCCTCAATCCTGTCTCAGCCTCCCAAGTACTGCGATTACAGGCGTGCGCCACCATGCTGGGCTCGCTCAGAGTTTTTGCCGGCACCTTATGCGATAGTTCTGACAAGCTACTGACAATCTGTTTGGAATAAAGGCCTCCTTTCCCCTCTCCAGCTACCTCAATGAATCTGCATCATTCATCATTGTTGCTCAGCGGCCACTGAGCGGCCCCAGTTAAGTGAACTACGGATGTATTGACACAGCCACTTGACTACGGTTGAGAATCGTCCTCTCAATCCTCCTCTCCCTCAAGTGCGCCACCTGGTATCCCCTGTGCGGAGCCCTCACCCCACTCCAGGCCCCCTCCCGCTCTCCCACTCCTCAGAGGGTGCCCCGGGCGCGGCCGCCCTGCCTGCACCGATCCAGCTGCCTGCACCGATCCAGCTGCCTGCACCGATCCAGCTGCCTGCACCGATCCAGCTGCCTGCACGGATCCAGCTGCCTGCACCGACCCAGCTGCCTGCACCGATCCAGCTGCCTGCACGGACCCAGCTGCCTGCACCGATCCAGCTGCCTGCACGGATCCAGCTGCCTGCACCGATCCAGGGGCGCCCCGAGCCCGGGCCTCGCGGAGCGGCAGCCGGCCTGTGCGGGGCGCTGCGGCGCCAGGTTAGGAGCGGGCGGCGGGCGGGGCGCGGGCCCTGCGCGCTCGGCCACAGGTAACTGCGCGGTCCTCCAGCGCGGCGCGGCGCGGCCCGGCGAGCGGGCGCCCAGGCCGGGCCGCGAGCCAGCGGAGCGGGTCCGTCGCCTCCCCTCGCCTCACCCCGGGCCCGCAGCGGCGCCTGCGGCGCGGACGTCCGGCGCGGAGAGGAAGGTACCGTGCGCCTCGCCGGGTCCCGCCGCGTCCCTGCTCCGGGGCTTGCGCCCCCGCCGCGGTGCCGGGTGCTGGGAGGACGCGGTCGGGGACGGCTCGGGTCGCGGGACCGCGGGGTGGGGCTCGGCCGAGCGCGTCGCCGGTGCTGCAGCCTCCCGGCCCCTCCCTTGCCCTCTGCCTCAGTTGCCTCGCCGGCGGCTGGAACTTTGGGCCGGGGGCGGGCGGGGAAGAACTTTCTCTTCCGGGCTGGTGCCCGTCTCCTTCTCCAGGGAGCCGCAGAGTTCGGAGACCCTGGTGTGCGCGCGGAGGGGGAGCCGGGGCCACATCTCTCCCCGCCGCGGGCGGACCCGAGGTCCTCTGCTGTCGCCTGGCTCCCCGCCGTCCCCGGCCTGCGAGCGGGGCTCAGCGCCGCCTTAGAGGACTGCACGGGGTGCGGGCGCTCGGGAGGGCTGCCCGGAGGTGCCGGGGACCCTGCGGGGAGCCCCAGCTCCACCGTGGTAGCGGATCGCATCTCTGGAGCCCAGGAAGGGAACGTGCCGTGTGGTTCGAGTTCAGACACCAGTTGACTGACACTTGTCTGGGGCTTAAGTGCGGCGCTTCGCGTAGATGGGCGGTGGGGGCGGGGAGCAGTGAAGCACGATTTGTGACCCAAGAGTGCCTCGAATTTCGTAAAGCTGGCCAGAATCTTTTCCCTGAAGTGTAGTGAGAGGGTTCGTGTGGTTGTAAGGAGCTCCACTCAGTCCAGCACCACCAAAAAGAAAAGATCCATTTTGGGGGCTTGAGATGAGTGTTGACGCCACCACTTGTTACCATTCTTTAAACTTAGGTTGTAGATCTGCCGACGGGAGGTATTAGACACAACCTCATAGTGTTGTTGTGGGAATTCAGTGAAATGATGCAAACAGAATGCTTGGCATAGCGCTCTCGGGTGTTAGGCGTCCTTTCTGTGAACCTGTTGGACAACGATGTGTATCAGGTCAGTGTAACTGGAAAGGGCCTGGGGAAGGAAGACAACACACCTGCGTCCAAGGTGGACCCCGGGGACTGACTGGGTGGGCGTTTCTGATCTTTAGAGTAGCAACGGCGGCCTTCTGGTTCCAACATGCAATAGGTCTGTCTGTACACGTTTAACTTCCTATTATTCCTACTATGTTCTCGGCATATGGGAAACAAAGAATTTTTTTTCCGGTGGCACTGGGGATGGAACCCAGAGGCATTCTACCTCTGAGCTACACCTCCAGCCCAATTTTATATTTTATTTGGAAACAGGGTCTCATTAAGTTGCTGAGGGCCTCACTTCTAAGTTGCTGAGGCTGGCCTTGAACCTGCGATCCTCCTATCTCAGCCTCCCAAGAACTGGCATTACAAGAGTGCGTCACCACGCCCAGCTGAATTTTTTTTTATGAGGAATATAGCCCAGTGTGGTGGCATACATCTGCAATCCCAGTGACTCTGTAATCCCAGTGGCATGGGAGATGGAGGCAGGAGGATCACAAGTGTGAGGGCAGCCCGGGCAACTCACTCACTTAGCAAGACCCTGTTTCGAAATAAAAAATAAAAAGGGCTGGGGATGTGACTCAATGATAAAATGCCCCTGGTTCAATCCCCAGCACCATAAATAAATAAATAAATAAATAAATGAATATAAAATAAAATTAGGAATACAGATTGTAGTTGGAAGAGTTTGCTACCCTTTAGGTCATTAATGGAGCACAAGAAGAATGAAGAGGATTTAAAGAGACCAGAAAACAACTATCTGCACAGTGTTGGGAGGTATAAACCCATGGTGATTTTTTAAAAATGCTATAAATACATATATATATATTTATATTTATATGTGTGTGTGGTACTGGGGATTGAACCCAGGGGCATTCCACCTCCAAGCTACACCCCCAGTTCTTTTAATTTTTTATTTTGAATCAGGGTCTTCCTAAGTTGCTGAGGGTCTCACTAAGTTGCTGAGGCTGGCCTGGAGCCTGTGGTCCTCTTGTCTCAGCTTCCCAAGTACTGGGATTTCAGGCATGTGGCACCACACCTGACTAAAAATGCTAATTTAACTCCTTATCCATGGTGGCAACAAAAACTAACCTTAGTGTCTCCTTCAAACCTGCCCACCTCTGCAAGGAAGCACATACCCCAAGTAAAAGCAGTCTGCTCAGAAGAGCTCAGCTTGGTGAAAGGCACACTTCCAGCTCCCGTGCCCTCCCCCGCAGATAGAGAAGACTCTGGTGCTGTCCTGTGACACTTAGAGGTACAATTTCAAGAATAACAATAGAACCTAAGTACCCATTACCCCCTGGAGAAGTAGAGCATTCCTGGGCCCTTAGAGTCCCCACAAGTTCTTCCCCATGGCTTTCCACAGAACAACTGTTCTGGATTTTGTGTTTGCTTTTTCTTTGTTTTTCACACATAATATCTTTCTTTCTTTTTTTTTTTTTTTGGTACTAGGGATTGAACCCGGGGGCATTCTTCCTCTGAGCTGCACCCCCAGCCCTTTTAATTTATTTATTGATACTGGGGATTGAATCCAGGGGCATTCTACCTCTAAGTTACACCTCCAGCCCTTTTTATTTATTTTGAAAAAGGGTCTCGCTAAGTTGCTGAGGGTCTCACTAAGTTACTAAGGCTGGCCTTGAACCTGTGATTCTCCTGTCTTAGCCCTCCAAGCCCTTTTTACTTTTTATATTGGAACAGGGTTTCACTAAGTTGCTAAGGCTGGCCTCGAACCTGTCATCCTTCTGTCTCAACCTCCCAAGTACTGGAATCACAAGTGTGTGCCACTGTACCCAGCTTCACACATAATATCTTAAATGAAAAATCTCTGGAAGAGAAATTTCCAAATGATCATTTCCACAGTAACCCAGAACATTCTGAAGTTAAAAACAGGATATTCAGAGTAAGATGCACACACAGAAAAGCTTGAAGTCTCAAAGTGCTGGACTGGCCTAGTTCCTTGGCAAGGTTTCTCTGCGTGTCCCTGGCACAGACTCCAAGGGTGTGTTCTGTCTGCATGGGGAGGCCCTGTCTCTTCCAGCATAGCTGGGAGGCTATAATTTTAAAAGCTTTGCTTGAGTCCCTAAGAATTGGAAAAACAGTAATTTGTATGCGTGTGTTTTAGAAGTTTTTTTTTTAACAAATTATCCAGGGAGCATTGTATGGGATTTGAAGGATTAAGCTGACTGAGAGTGACTTTTAAAAATGGTTTTAACCCAAATTCTCCTTTTCCTGGTTATTGCGTTTGTGTCATGGTCTTTGTTTTAAGTTATTTCTTGAGGATCACACAGCTCTCATCAGTGTGCCTTGCACAACTGTACAACCCCCCAGTTAAGGCAAACATTCTCGGATGTGGTTCTTGGAACCCTGAGTGTCTGAATAATTTTTTCATAGTGCTTCTAGGTTGAAATAGTGGTGGGTAGGTGCAAACGACTAAGTATTTATATTCTAACAACTTAAATGTTGCTTGAAAAAACAATGCACATAAACAGAAAAAATATTTTATATTATTTATAAATAACCGCAATTACTAACAGGATGTGCGTGCCTGTACCGCTTCTCAAATTGTGGGAGCAGATCGGACACCACCACTCTCATTTCCTGTTCCACGTTAGTTTTTCCGCAGCACATGCATTTTGTCATAACAAGCCCTGGAAACCCAGCTTTGCAGAGATATGATGTCATTGATAGGGCTGTAAGATGATTTAAGGTTGAAATAATGAATTAGCTCCAGTGGGCTCAGCAGGGTCCAACACCGTTTAGTATACTGTTTCCACTGAAATTGTCCAGTGTCTTAAATTGCCCCTATGAACTTGTTACAGTTGCAAAATACCAGGTCAAGGAGTACAACCTGGAAGACCTTGTGCTAAGTGAAATCAATACTGCATGATTTGACTTATATGAGGCACCTTATCTGGAGTAGTCAAATTCATAGAGACAAAGTAGAATGGTGGCTACCAGGCACTGGGGAGAGGACAGAATGGGGAGTTTATACACTATTTTTGCAACTTCTGCTTGAGACTAATATTTCAAAATAAAAATTTAAAAATAAAATAAAATTCTGTTAATGATGGCTCACTGTGGACTGCACCAAGACACTGAGGTTAGGGACAGTGCAGGATGGCAGAGAGCCTGGGGATTAACACTCTCCTCCCCACCTCCTCCTCATCCCTAGTCAAGAAATAGCTACATTTGCTGCGCTTATTAATCCCAGTACTTGGGAGGCTGAGACAGGAGGATCACAGGTTTGAAGCCAGCCTCAGCAACTTAGCAAGACTCTCAGCAACCTAGGGGAACCTTGTTTCAAAACAAAAAATAAAATCGGGCTGGTGGTGTAGCTCGGAGGTAGAAAGCCCCTGGGTTCAATCCCCAGTACCAATAAATAAAAATAAATAAATAAATAAATAAATAAAGCCCCCGGGTTCAATCCCCAGTACCAATAAATAAAAATAAAAATAAATAAATAAATAAATAAATAAATAAATAAAATACATAAATAAATAAAAGAAAAAGAAAGAAAGAAAAAAAGAAAGACCAAGCATGTTCTGTCTTATAGGGCAGAGCCTGTGTTATTTACTAGTGGGTTTCTGTATAAAGCTGAAGGCCAGCTATTAAATCTCCCACTGTAATAGAATTTTTTCTTCCAGTACTGAGGATTGAACAGAGACTCTATCACTGAGCTACATCCCCAGCCCTTTTTATCTTGAGACAAGATCTTGCTAAGTTTCCCAGGCTAGCCTCAAATTTGCAATCCTCTTACCTCAGCCTCCCGAGTAGGTGGGAAACCAGGTGCACACCACTGTGTATGGATTATTATTATTATTATTATCATTATTATTTTGTGGTACTAGGGATTGAACCCAGGGGCATTCTACCTCCGAGCAACACTCCAAGCCCTATTTTTTATTCTTTATTTTGAGACAGGATCTCACTAAGTTGCAGAGGGCCTCACTAAGTAACTGAGGCTGGCTGCGAACTTGTAATCCTCCTGTCTCAGCCTCCCAAGTACTGGGATTACAAGTGTGCACCATCACGTCCGGCTGTGCCTGTTTTATAATAGAAACTTGTAACCTAGGATTCACTGGTGGGCTACACTGCTCTGAGAGCTCTCTGAAACTACATGTAGGTATTTGCATGAATATCCTTATGTGTTTTTGAGGGAGAAGGAAGTTCCATAGCCTTCATCAGATTATCAAGTGGTTCTCTAATTCAAAAAAGGTTAATAAGAAAAATAAGAAAACATCATTTACAGAGCTCTGCCCACCCCATAACAGACTCCTTCACTTAGTGTCTTAGCCCCTTTCAGTTCTATGATCTATCTTTCCTCCTACCAACTTCCTGAGGCTTTTTTTCCCTGCTCAAACCTAGAATATGCCTGAACAGTTCTTTGCCATTCAGGTAAATCCTAGAAACTCCAGGCTCCATTCCTGAAGGAGCAGAGCCCCAGAGTGAGCTGTTTTGAGCCCCACACTGGGCAGATGTGGAACTGGACAGAGTCTGTGCAGGAGTTAGATTCTCAGCTGCCACACCTCTCCCCGCCCTCCTTAGGCTCCAGAAAAAACATGCAATAAATAATAATACGTGAAGTACACAGCTGTGGAAAAATGTACGAAGATGGTACTAATGACTGAAGCTAAGTAAATTCTTCTGCATCCACCCCCAACACCCAGCTACTTCTACAAGCTGGGCAAGAGCTCAGCCAGTGACCCACATCCCCAGCCCCTGAAGTTAAGTCATTTCTGCCTCAGGGAGGGCCCATTTAATTTTTTTTTTTTTGTGGTAGTGGCATTCTACCTCTGAGCTATAACTCCAGCCTTTTCTTATTTTTTGTTTTGAAACAGGGTCTCCCTAGGTTGCTAAGAGTCTCACTACTTGCTGAGGCTGTCCTTGAACCTGAGATCCTCCTGTCTCAGCCTCTCAGGTACTGGGATTAGGAGAAGAGACCACCACACCTGGCAGGCACATTTAATTTTAAGGTTGTTTTTTGGCTTACACTTTCTGTTTACATGTACTGTAAGTATATAATAGATTCTACCTTGTTTAGTATCTAATGATTTAGGCAAACATTTGCATATTGTTGGAAAAGATGTTAAATGTTAGTTAGAATTGACTTAATAAATAGGACTTTTCAGTTACTGAGATTGGTTTTTAACTTATCCAAAGTGGCAAAAATGGTAACTTGTAAGCTTTTTTATACATGCAGTTCCTCAATATTTGCATTTATCTTAGAAACCCTTTAATGGATCATGATTTAACTCTTTCACCAACATATGTGTATTCTGCTACCTGCTATAACAAACATTTCCAAATCTCAGTGGCTTAATCCACTGAAAGTTGATTACTAGCTCACACAAGGTCCAAATTGGTCATTCCAGGCTGAGTAGCTCTCCTTCATGTGACTCAGGGATCAGTGTTTCTTCTTTCTTGCAAATGCCACCATCTTCAACCTGTGGCTTCCAAAGTCACTACAAGTGGGATAAGCATATGGAATAGGCATACCACATTGAAAATCCCCACCAGCGAGCGAAAACATCACCTCTGCTCATATTCCATTGGCTAGAGCCGCTGCACAGCCCCACCTAGACTCAAGAAGTGTGGGAAATCGAGTCCCTGCCTGAGCAACGTTTTCTAAGCAAAATCATTTACTTTGGAAGGGGAACAGAACTCTAATGGAAAACTAACCATCTTTTATACAAATAGGCTAGTCTTTTCACTGGTTGTGTGTCTTCACTTAATTTATTTCTCACTTTCCAAACACACACACACACACACACACACACACACACACCACACACACATTATATCTTCATACTGTAAGGTGTAGATGAGACTTTCATATGGGAAATAATTGTATAATAATTGCTATGTGGCAAATAAAAATGGGATTGGCCGGGCGTGGTGGCGCACGCTTGTAATCCCAGTACTTGGGAGGCTGAGACAGGAGGATCGGGGTTCGTGGCCAGCCTCAGCTACTTAGTGAGGCCCTCCGCAACTTCGTGAGACCCGGTTTCAAAATAAAGTATAAAAAATAGGGCCGGGGATGTAGCTCGGAGGTAGAAAGCC
>PVJS01057579.1:0-12011 GCA_004027185.1 Glis glis | reverse complement strand
GCCTCAGCTCTCTCTCTCTCCCTCTCTCCCTGTCCTCTCTCTCTACTTAGTGAGGCCCTCCGCAACTTCGTGAGACCCGGTTTCAAAATAAAGCACAAAAAATAGGGCCGGGGGTGTAGCGCGGAGGTAGAACGCCTCTGCATTCAATCCCTGGTACCGCAAAAAAAAAAAAAAAAAAAATTATGGGATATACACACAATGGAATTCTACTCAGCAATAAAGAACAGAATTATGTGATTTGCAGAAAAATGGATGGACCTGGAGAACATTATGTTAAGTGAGATTAGCCAGTCACAGAGGTGAAGGATCATACATTTGCTCTCCTATGTGGAAGCTAGGGAGTAATTAAGATACAGGAGGGACTTTGGATAATGGAGGAGAAACTCCAGTGGAGTGAGGGATGTGGTTGAGGGGAGATTGGGGGTGGAGAGAGAGAATTAATGAAGGTAACACTTCCACTGACATTATGTACATATGTGAGAATACCAATGTCAATCTCTGTATTTTTGTATGAGGAGGGGCAAGTGGGGAGAGAGCCGGGAGAAAGCTCACCAAGTGCTGTGTGCATGTGTGTCCCTATCACTATGAACTACATTCTGATATGAGACTACAGTACACCAATAAAAGTATAAAAAGTAAAAATAATGACTTTTTAAAGTGCCAAATAGCCTCCCATTTTAAACATATTAGCTATATGCGGGATATTAAATACTGGAGATAAAATATGATTAAGACCTATTTTCTTTTCTTGGGATCCCTGAAATTGATACATTTCAAAACCAGCAAAATCACCCAGTGTAGTCGTCATGGACTTGAAAAGGCATATCAAATGCTTTCCTATGAACTAGATATGATGCTAGGCACTTTCTATGCGTTATCTCATTCAACTCACCAAATGCTGGTGCTTATTTCTTCACTTTACTGTAATTAAGGAAGCTGAGACCTTGGTTAATATAGCCAAGGTTACAATGAGATTGACTCCAAGGTCAGTATGACTATACAGCCACACTGTGAATCATGTTTGCCATCATTTTTCCTAGAATCATATTAAAATATTTCCCCCAAATGAAAATGAGCACATCTGGAAGGGCTTTATAGATTGCTATTGAACATTACTACAATCTCGCTGTGCTTGAAAATTCTAATCTACATTAACATTTGCACTTACAGACTCCCTTTTAGCAAGCATATTTATTTATATAACAAAGAGAATTGTGAACATTTGAAAAGTAGGTTTAGGGCCAATTATTTGCTTTCCTATATAGAGAGTTGTAATTTTGTCACTGGATGCAAAGCACCGGCCAAGGTTGGCAGACAAATGCAGAGAGCCAGTTTTTGGCATAGATCTCCGATTTTCTGGCAAAACTCGTTAGCAATGTAAAAGCTGTTATTGAGAGCATATTGTGATGATACATCATGTCAATATTTGTTTGGCTGAGTAACACTTGGATTTAATAAATTCTTAAATGCACAGTTTACAACTGATGAGCTGTTTTAGAAATAAACTATGTATTGTTTGTTGTCAGTGCCACAAACATTTTGACAAGTCTTAAAGAGAGATGCTAGCTTCCCTGGTATTTTAGATAAATGTATAGACCAATTGGGACTTTTTCAATTATCCTTAGCTGTCCACATGAAGTGAGAATGAAACATAAAAGAAAATGAACGAAATGAGTGAGCCACAGAGGTAAATTACCAAAAGGATTGTAAAGAGGGTCGACTTGTGTTTGTAGGGAACTACAGCCTTGAGCAAAGAAAGACTGCTTCTCAAAACAATGGGAAATGAAGGCTTTGGAGGGCTATGGGCACTGACAGACCAGGTGAATTGTAGTCAGTCCTGCACACCTATTAAATTTAACCTTAAATTTCTGTATTCCTACCATATAAATTGGAGTAGGGAGCAAAAGAAGAGAGGACTCCCTTCATCAGAGATTGCTGAGGGCTTAATTGTGGTTGCTTCTCCATATGGAAATAGTCATGTTCCAAACATCTTGATTTAATTTTTAAATAAGTCAGCAAGTTCTGACCTATGAAAAGATAATATCTGTATTTCATAGACCCTTGTATTTGGGGGGAGATTCTCTACAACATAACCCATCTCCCTTACTATTTCCTAGGGAGATATATTTTTGAAATTTTTATATTTTGAAAATGTATTATACAGAACTTTAATAGAGTAAATCAAATTCCAAGAATGCGACCCTCTTGCTGTAAACAAGTAAGTAAATATACAATTCTGATCTATTGTCCCTTACCTTCTACCTCTTACTTTCCTTTCCTATTTCCACTTGCATGAAAGAGCATGTCTCTTGCTGCAGGAATTTGTAAGCCCTGAAGAGTTTCCTAAGATGCACTTTCTTTGCTCCAGTCTGAAGCATTTTTGCAACTGGCTAAGTCAGCATTTTGCCTCACAGCCTTACCTCATGTTCAAATCTGTCTAGGCAGGCTTCGTGTTTCTTAGTTTTATGAATATTAGATATTGTTTGTAACTTTAATGCCTGTTCTAAAACAGTCCCACATCCTCTCCTATTTTACCTGGCTATACTATTGTTTAGTGAATTTAATTTGACCCCTTGCTATCACAGGTATTGAAGAACATCCTAGAATAACAAAGGATATTCCCTGTACTGTCAAATGCGACTGGACTTCAATAATACCAAAATTAGTAGATCCTTCTTCTAAATGCATTTCTTCTAGTTGTGGAGCAGTTGCCAGAATTTCATGTGTCAATAAAATATGTAGTTTAATCTTCCCAGAGTAATAAATATCATCACGCTTTCAGATATTTCATATCTTGGATTGAAATGAGTCATAATTAACATTTTAGAGTTTTGTAGTTAGTACCAGCTGAATGTGAAAGATAAGTGTCACAACAATTCAAAGGACTATTGAGGTTTGTGTTGTTAGAGAAGTTTTACAGCAATGGGGATGATTTGTACATGAGCTCGAAGAGAAGACATGTAGGAAGGCACTCATGAACTTAGCAAGCGTATCTTCAGCATTTATTACGTGCTACACATTGAGCATTAGTGACAAAGTACTGGGATAAAAGTGCCCTTACTTTCATGGAGCTTGCAGGATAGTGGGAAAGAAACAGTGAAGACACAAATATAATGGCAGATGCTGTGATTTTTTTTAAACATCAAAGCATAGCATTTTAGTTAAGGTGAGGAGGAATGCCCTCATATAACTATGTGGGAGAATAAGATTCCAGAGAGTCAGAAAGAAAATGCAACCTGCCTTATAGAAAAACTCCAGTTGGTGGGTTGCATAAACCGTGAAAGTGAGCCCAGCCTCCCAGCTCCTGTGGCATCATCTGGCATCACTGTGCACAGCAGTACTGAGAAAGTGTCAATTTGAGGAATGTGAAAAGGGCCAATAGAACTGGAATGTAGTTAGAGAGGTAAATTGTTAGAGATAAAATGGCAGAGAGAAATAAGACCCAGATCTGTAAGAACAAAGCTGTACTTCAGAAGTCCAATTAAAGGGATTTTGTCAGGAAGAAAGAATGATGGCTTTGACCAGAGTGGTAGGAGTAGTAAGAAGTACAATTATCCCTCCATATTCACAGATTCTGTGTCCTCAGATTCAACCAACCGTAGATCAAGAATATTTGGGAAAAATGATTCTAATATGTAGACTTCTTTTCCTTCTCATTATTCCCTAAACAATACAGTACAATAACTATTTACATAGCATTCCCATTGCATTAGTTATTGTAAGTAGTCTAGAGATGATTTAAAGTACACAGGAGGGTATGCATAGATTACATGTAAATATTACACAATTTTGTATCAGGCATGGGTTTTGGTACCCACAGAGTTACTGGAAATAATACCCTATGAACACCATGGGCTGACTATAATTGATTTCCATTATGTTCTTAGTTATAGACCTGAAAGAATTTAGTGGGGAATTCCATTGCCTTTTAGTTTAACCCTCAATTACTGTGCTTGTTAAAGTCACATATTTAGAGTTAACAACGGCCTTTTATACAGTACTGCTTTTCTTGATTATGAACTATATGCATGACATAAGTCCAACTAGTTTTACAAGATGCATTCATGGAAGGATAGAGTAGGTTATGGTAGGGGTGTGTAAGAACATCTTGATATCTGTACTTTAATTTGTGGGAGAGAACATTCCCATGGGCAGGTCTTTTCTTTCTCTATTATCTTGAATCATTAAATTGCCATTACCTATAGATTAAAAATTGACTTTTAATCTACAAAATTGAATATTCACAATTTTGTATGGCTCAATCTAATAGAACCAGACAACCCAGGTTGGAAGGAAAGTCAAGTCAGAATATTTCATGCTTGAATTATAGTTGGGTGGAGTCATCCAGAACTGAGCTACAGAGAAAGCAGCCAGCCAGCAAGGCTGGGTCCACAGGTCACCTACCTATAAGGCACATGAGGTCACCACTGATAATATAATGAGATAGAGGACATTGTAGTTATTGGATCTCTGCTAAAAAAGATTATTCTTAGTGATGAAAAATACAGTGATATGTTCCTTAGGTTAAAGGAAGTGAGACTTTTAAGAGACATTTTGAGCCGGGCGTGGTGGCGCATGCTTGTAATCCCAGTACTTTGGGAGGCAGAGACCGGAGGATCTGGTTCCCGGCCAGCCTCAGCTCTCTCTCTCTCTTTCTCCCTGTCTCTCTCTCTCTCTCTCTCTCTCTCTCTTTCTCTACTTAGTGAAGCCCTCCACAACTTCGTGAGACCCGGTTTCAAAATAAAGTATAATAAAATAGGGCCGGGGGTGTAGCACGGAGGTAGAACGCCCCTGGGTTCAATCCCAGGTACCGCAAGAAAAAAAAAAGAGACATTTTGAGTGCTAATTAATTATAGCATTGCCTTCCAATGTGAGTACATATGATTAACTGAAAGGGTTCAAGCTGAATCTCTGAAGACCACAGGCAGGACTAAAGGTAGTCCCTATCTTAGTGCTTATCTACTACTTTTTGGTAGTAGAATCCACATCTTAAAGGAACTTATTATCCCTGGTACCAAAACCAAAGATAACACACATGAAAAAGAAAGCTACAGACCAATATCATTTATGAACTTAAATGCAAAAATATTCAACAAAATTTTTCAAGTCATATCCAGTAATACATGAAAAGAATTGTATATCATGACCAAGTGGCATTTATTCCCTATATGCAAGACTGGTTCAACATTTGAAAATCAATTTATGTGACACATCATAACAGATTAAAAGGAAGAAAAATCATATGGTCATATCAATTGACAAAATGTATTTGATAAAATCTAACATCCAGTTTTTATGGTAAAAACTCTCAGCAAACTTGAAATAGAGAGGGACTTCCCTAACTTGATATAAAGTAACCACAAAAACCCTACAATTGATATTAGACTTAATGGTGAGAAAGAAGATGCTTTCTGCCTTAGAGTAGGAAGTATGCTCGCTCTCTTTGTTCCTATTTAACCTAGTACTAGAAGTTCTGGCCAGTGAAACAGGACAAGAAAAAGAAATCACAGGCACTCAGACCAGAAAAGAAGAAAATAGCATAAACCTCAGAGGCAAAAATAGACACTGCAGTTCCACCTCAGTCCTCACCCCCACCCTCTGGGATGATGGAGGCAATGTTGGAATTAGCAGAGAAGATAGAGACAAAATGGGAAGCCGGGCGTGGTGGCGCACGCTTGTAATCCCAGTACTTTGGGAGGCGGAGACCGGAGGATCCGGGTTCGCGGCCAGCCTTAGCTCGCGCGCAAGCGTTCTCTCTCTCTCTCCCTCCCTGTCTCTCTCTCTCTCTCTCTCTCTCTCTCTCTCCCTGTCTCTCTCTCTCTCCTTAGTGAGGCCCTCTGCAACTTCGTGAGACCCGGTCTCAAAATAAAGTATAAAAAATAGGGCCGGGGGCGTAGCGCGGAGGTAGAACGCCCCTGCGTTCAATCCCCGGTACCGCAAAAAAAAAAAAAAGGGAAAATTAAATACTGCTTAATAAAGATCCCTAAAATCTGCTCGCAGTCTGAAAGCACAGCTCATTGTGGATTGTCTTACTCCTCTGTTACCTCTGCTGTGAACCTGTATTTCTTCTGAACAGCTTCACTCAACATGCTCAGGTTTGGCCTAGTGCTAGAAGATGCCTAAAAAATATTTGCTGATCCTCAGAGGATAGTGACTGAGTTTGCAGACACCACTGCAGGTGAAGGAACCAGAAACTGTCCTGTCCTCTCTTCCTGTTGCAGCCAGTAAAGGTTGTTCATTCCCCCCATCAAAAGTTGTTGAATTGCAAAATCATTTTTTGTTTATTGTTTTCTTGCTATGTAGGAATTCATCTGCTATCTCGAGCTTTAAATGTAGTCTTATAAAAAGAAGAATCACCATTAATGTTTTTTTCCTGTGAAAGGTGGCACACATGAACAACTAATATATATGGAGCTTTTACTGAGTATGAAACACTATGTTAATGTTTTACATTTTTATTTAATTCTCAGTATAGTCTTTGAGATCAATAATATTGTTATACTTCAGGTTGAGAACTGGAACTTTGGAAGGGACTTAGTAATCTTTCCAATATTACATAACTAATAAGCAGCAAAGGCATAATTCAAATCTGTCTTTAGAGACTTCACTGCACATACTCTTAGTTGATACACTGCACAGCCTCTCTGATAATTTAACCGAGTTCAATACCTGGAAAGCTGCTGCCTTTTTCTGCTGATCCCTCTTCTTTTTGCTATCTTACTCATCTTGACCTATCCTCTAATCCTTTCAGATGCCTTAAAGGAAAATGACATAAACAGCAGATGCTGTAGTTGCATCCAGATTTCCTCTTGATGGTTAATATCCACTTGTTTGTGATTCATTCCTTAATTCAGGCATGCATTCACTGAGGATATGAAGATGAGTTGGACCTGCTCATTCCTTGCAGGAGTTAAAAGTCTGCTCCCTGGGAGCAGGGCAGGCTGGCAGCAAGGCTAACTGCCTCAGTCGTCTTGCTTTGATCTCATTGGATGTTCTCATCCCTTGCATAAGTCCTGACAAATCCTTATTACTGATTTCTGCTCACCAAACTTCAGCGTTCATGGGATAATTCAAATGGTGTCTAGTCATGAGGAGGAGACCCCCCCAGAGTAAGACTGAGGCCAGTGTCGTTGAATCTGGATGTAGGGCAAGAACCATAAGAGAGAAAGGCAAAAGAAACAAGACTATTGTCAGACAACAGAGAAAACCAAAAATAAGCCGGGCTCAGAACTCAGGAATTAAAAGATGGAACCAAAAATAATAGACTGGAGGGTGGGTCAGGAATCAGGAAGCCGATGGGAAACAGAGTTCAAGGTGTGGTGGGTACGTGGTAGAATCGTCTCAGAGAGTGTTCGGAAATCAGACATTTAATCTGACACTTGCAGTCCCATCCAAGAAACAGGAAGAAATTTGAAGTTGAGGACCTGATCTGTTCCACACCTCCTGGGTCTGAAGAACCTTGATAGGAAGATGCTTAAATAGGTCAAATGTCATATAGTGTGCTGTTAGTGAGGACAGATACAGATGCTGGCAGAATAATCATCCTCTGTAAACACAAAAATAAGCTCTATGTGCAACAATAGTGTCTTTGAATTAATTTTTCCAATGAAATTACTCTTGTAATAAACATTTAGAGTGTCAAAGTTAATATTAGTAAAACAATATGCTGTCTAAATAAAGATATACCAATTTTGAAGCGTAAGCCTATGCTTTAGTTTACTAGGACTGCTATAACAAAGTACCAGAAACCAGAGGGCTTAACAGCAAGTTATTGTCAACAATTCTGGAGGCTGGAAGTCTAAGATCAAAGCTTCAGCAGGGTTGGTTCTTTATGAGGGTTGTGAAGGACGGAGGGATTTCAGATCTTTCTCTTTGGTTCATAGCTGGTCATCTCCTCCATGTCATTTCACATCATCTTGCATCTGTGTCTGTCTCTGTGTCCAAATTTCCCCAGTTTAAAAAAAAACATCAGTCATATTAGATAAGGTCCTTTTCTAATGACCTCATTAACCTAACTACATTTATAAAGACTCTATATCCAAATAAGATTACCTTCTGAGGTACTGGGGGTAGGACCGCAACATGTCTTATTCTGGAGAAGGAAAACTGATAATAGCCTACCTCCTACTGTTCGTTGATTGCTGCCTTTCAGACAAGGCTATTGGTTAAATATATAGATTATAAAATCTGTCCTAAAATTTTCTGCACATGTAATTACAACCCACAAATTTAATCAGAAACTTACAAATAAATCTCCATGATTTTTTAAACAGTCAATTGAGTGAATTGGAGTAAATAGAAGGAAAATGAAATGCATTATTAGTCCCCAAATTTCACTTTGTCCTCACAACAGTCCACTGCCAAGCACTGTTAACCAGCACATGTGACTCTGAGTTTGGGTTCTCTAGGTCCTCCCTTGGAAATGCTGAGGACTAGGGAGCAATGTCCCAAAGGTAGATAGCTGAACAGAATAGTAGTGTGGGCAAGTAATTCATACACCTTAATGATTAGTCCTCAGTCATCAGCTCGAGTTTCCAATAGTGGCTGAAAGGTGGTGTTTGTGAGATTTCTCAGCTTTGTATGTTTTACTGTGTACAAGCACAGCATTCAGATGAACAAAAAGTTATTTGCTTGTTTGCTTGTTTCTGGTAGCCAGACTGCTTTCCATTGCCTACTGTTCCTAACAAAGATGCGAAGAGCTCTATCCGGCATTCAGTAACCCCTTTGATACAAAAACGCATGAGCACCCGAAATAGCCTGCAAAAGAACAAGCTGTAAGCACGAAGAAGCTATTCGTGTACAGGCTTCATATTAAATGGGAAATTGAAACATCGGAGCCAATTACAGGTACACTTCAACTTGTTGAAGAGACTTCAAAATAGAAGATTTTAAAATCTGCCTCTAAAGACCTTCTTTTAAGTAAGATTGAATGAAAAAAATATGATAGACCATATATAAAAATGAACATGCAGCTTGCCCATCAAAGTAATTGCTTTCTTCCTTTTACCAGATCCAAGGCACAAGATAATTGCCTCTCTGTGATGCTTTGTTATCAGTGTTCTAAATAAACCACTCTCAGGTGGCCCCCTTAAGTGTAGTCCCCCTAGGAATCCTCCATTGAGCCTCAAAACTATAATTTATTCCAGACACTCTGAGAAAAATACATTCTTTCCCAATCTCTAAACTTGATAATTAGATGTGTTTAGTTAGAGTTAAAAATAAAATGAAGTAGAATGTGATCCAGGTGCAAGTTATTAACCTGGAGTGCCGGCAGAACAGAGGGGAACTTCAAAAAGCAAACCCACATTTTAGGTGCAAGTCTTATGTTTTGAACACTTTGCTAAGTGCTTTATCAAACAGGCCTCTTTATTCTTCACGGTAATCTATTAGGATAGAATCACTTCATGGGTGTTGAGAAAGAAGAAATGACTTAGAAGTAAATGGTTGCTGGAGGACTTAAACCCGTTTGTTAGACTCCAGTGTTTATATTCCTTCCACTCAATTCCAGAAAGTGAGGCCTAGGGAGAGAATGCTCATCATCAGGTGTTGTGGTCAGCTTGAGCTGCTGTAACAAAATACTGCAGACTCAGTGGCTTAAACAACAGACATGATTTCTTATAGTTCTTGAGGCTGATAAGTCCAAGGTGGCAGCAGATTGAGTTCTGAGGAAGGCCTACTTCCTGGCTTGTATATGGTTGTCTTCTTGTTCTATGTCCTCACATGGCAAAGAGCAGAGAGATTCAAAGCCAGCTGTTGTGTCTCCTCTTCCAAGGGCACCACTCCCATTGATGAGCTCTCTTCCCTCCTGACCTAATTGAATCCAAAGACCCTCCTACCTTGTAATACTATCAGATCGAAGGGTAGGATTTCAGCATATGAATTTTAGGGGGACATAGACATTTGGTCCATAACATCTGGGTCCTTCACATTCTGGTCTCTGAAGTCATTATCGGAATTGTATCTCTGCTCTGCCTTGGCCTAAACCCTGGTGTAGAAACACTTTTCTTTCTGTCTGGAATGCCCATTTTACTTTTCTTTTGCAAGAGATTCTTAACCAAATATAATATCATTTTTAGGAGATATTTGAAATTTTGGGGGGATACTGGGGATTGAACCTAGGTCTACTTCTGAGCTAGACCCCCAACCCTATTTTATTTTTTATTTTGAAACAGGGTCTCCTAAGCTGGGCGTGGTGGCGCACGCTTGTAATCCCAGTACTTTGGGAGGTGGAGACCGGAGGATCCGGGTTCGCGGCCAGCCTCAGCTCTCTTTCTCTCTCTCTCCGTCTCTCTCTCTCTCTCTCCCTGTCTCTCTCTCTCTTTCTCTCCCTGTCTCTCTCTCTCTCTCTACTTAGTGAGGCCCTCCGCAACTTCGTGAGACCCGGTCTCAAAATAAAGTATAAAAAATAGGGCCGGGGGCGTAGTGCGGAGGTAGAACGCCCCTGCGTTCAATCCCCAGTACCACAAAAAAAAAAAGAAAGAAACAGGGTTTCCTGAGTTGCTGAGAATCTTGCTAAGTTGCTGAGACCAGCCTCAAACCTGCTATCCTCTTTCAAGTACTTGGATTAGAGGCATGTGACACCATGCCTGGAAATACTTGAAATTTGATATGGTATCTAGGGTTGTCATGATGGCTATGTTGTACTGCCAGTAAATGTCCTAGGGGTGGAGCTGCATGACAGTCTGCAATGCCACATTGTGGGGACAGCTCCACACAACAGAGAATCGCTGTGTGCCAAATGCTCATGGAGTAGCTACTGAGGACACTTGACCCTCATCTTTCAAGCTCTACTACCTCCATGAAGTTTTTGAGGTACCCCACCCCTGGGCCTAAAACGGTCTGCCTCTCTACAGAAATTCAGAAATACTTCCTCTCAGTCTATGTGTTTTGTGCTAATGTATTTTGAGTTCCATTATTAGTTGTCTTTTCTTGCTACACACATGATTTTTCTTCCTACATGTTCTCTTTATGCTCCTTAAGGATACATACATGTTTCGTTTTCCTTTATTCACAATTGTAATAGCAAATATTTACATAGCATGTATGTGCCAGACACTGTGTTTAGTGTTTTATGGCTATATTAACCTATTTAATCCTACTCATAATTCCATACAGTATTATTCCCATTTTATAGATGGAAAATCTGAGGAACAGAGAGATTGGATACCTCTCGCAGGTATCAAAACTGTGATTAAAACCCAGGGAATCTGGCTCTAGAGTATGCCTGATACTTTTAATCATTAAATTTAATGGCCTTACCCAACAAGTATGTCCTGAGTATCCATTAGCAAACACAAAAATAAGACTTTGCTCCTTTAGAAAATATTAATAAAATTTGTTAGGTATAGTAATGAAATAATATATACAGAGGACCAAAGATGGGTACTTAACCCAAGTAGAGGGGATAAGGGAGATTTCCTAAAGGATGAACTAAACTTGGAACAGCTAGCATAAGAGAGAGGTGATGTGAGATGAGGCTGGATAGGGGGTAAAGACCGATCACAGAAGCGACAGGTGAAATAGCTTAACTTCATCTTTCTATCACTTTGACAAAATACCTGAGATAATCCACTTAAAAAGAGGAAAGTTTTATTTGGCTCACACCTTTAAAAGTTACAATCCATGGTCAATGGCTGATTGCTTTTGGACTTGTGGCAAGATAGTATATCACAGTGGGAATGCTACTCACCTCATGGCACCCACGAAGCAAAATGGGAGAGGAAGAAGAGGGGCCAGGGTCCCAATATCTTCTTCAAGAACATGCCACCAGCCGGGTGTGGTGGCGCACGCTTGTAATCCCAGTACTTTGGGAGGCGGAGACCGGAGGATCCGGGTTCTCGGCCAGCCTCGGCTCTCACTCTCTCTCTCCCTGTCTCTCTCTCTCCCTGTCTCTCTCTCTCTCTCTCTCTCTCTCTCTCTCTCCTTAGTGAGGCCCTCTGCAACTTCGTGAGACCCGGTCTCAAAATAAAGTATAAAAAATAGGGCCGGGAGTGTAGCGCAGAGGTAGAACG